>JAQFYC010001269.1:0-36801 GCA_034694165.1 Tomocerus mixtus | reverse complement strand
GTATTATATCGGATAATATTCCGATATAATTTACAATGGTGGTCTTGTCAGTAACCTACCCTAACCTAAACCTTACATTATATTGTAGCTTGCTGCTTGGGTCAGCAACACTTCCAAAGAATGAATTGGGAGCGAAATATAGGCATTAGATTCATGTTGAAATCCCTCCTATTTTCCCTTTCGGTTTTATGGAAAAGTAAACACTTGATGTTGTCAATGGTAAGGTGGTCAAAACTATCATATTGCAGTCACATTTTTTCTCTCTTCGACCGCCCACCTCATAATATCATTATTAATAATTAGTTCCGGTTTGTTAAAATTTATAAACTGTGATTGCCGGGAATGACATTTACGTCATTTAAGCACTTGGCCGTATCCACTGGGACTTCCTCAGATTGGGGATTCCCCTGGTTGGAGATTAGCGCCCGTGGATTACGCACGGGCTAAAAATACTAGTTTACACATAAAATTAGAATGTCCGTGCATCTCACTCACTCTCATAAATGTATCGATACCGGTACATTAATAAGCATCCTCCAGAAATATAGCGCAATTAATTTAGATAAAGCCTTTAAATTCTTAGATACCCTATTGCGCTTATGCATTTAATGATAACATGCATAAACAGAAATTTTAATCAATATGATTTTATTTTTAATTGTAAGAATTTAACTGAAACCCTACACAAGCTACCCTATGATCATTACTATTTACTACAAATATTTTATTCTGTAAACATAGTACTTGCGTATCAAATTATGTTGATCATAAAATGCCGAAGCCAATTTACATGCATACATTATGTAACATGGTATTGTATTAGGCAACATTTTAAAATAGTAGCTACATCAGCACAAAAGTGCTAATCTATATTATTTATGGGAGCAATTTGATTTTGTTGAAATATAGGGTATTTTGACTTGTAAATTATAAAACGCATTGAAAAAATCCTCGTATGGTTCAAAATCCACTTTTGTCATGCTTTATGTAATCGACAATATGTGTCTCAATCATTCCGAGTTTTTTATGAAATGCAGAAGAAGCGACGTTATTACATTCAGCATCACTTGCCCCGACATATCCATTCAAGCCAAGTTGTTTAAGTAGGTATTTAGTACACAGTTGTGCATATCCTTTGTTTCTGTGTTCCCTTGCTGTGTACAGCATTCCAATTAATCCACTTCTATATCCAATTATTCCACCAGCGGGATTACCGTCAACGTAGACTCCCGCAGTCATTCCTTTCTCAACGATTTCGTGAACATATTCCGCTGTTCCCTCAAAAGTGTACTTCCATCCTTTTAATATAAATTCCTCCCCTTTGACTGCATCCAGTGGTTTTACTTCTACAGCTGAAGGAGTCCTGTAAAAGTACAATTTTACAAAGTTCTCAAACAATTAACTAATAAAAAAATTCATAGAAAATATCTATGAAGGTATTTAATACGTCAGTATTATTTTGGAATATGATTACTCTAAATCCAAATTTGCAGCATCTTCTTGGCTCATGTAATAATAATAACACGGGTGAGTCAATGTCGAGTTCTTTTTGTGCATCACACTTATCTCCAAAATTAATGGAGAAATAAGTCTGTCCAAAGCTGAGAACATATATTTTGAGGTCCAATCTATCGCTGATGTATTTATAAAGGCTTGTTTCATATCGTCCGTTACTACGAAATTAGATGGTACTGATATGCTAATATCTTGATGGTAATCCTAAATAAATTGTAACATCATAATTATAAATGCCTAGTACTGTAGATACTTATGATTTCGTATTACCTATGCACTATATAGCTATCTTATGGTATCATGAAAATCTATACCAAAAAAAGAAATAAATATTAATTTACCTGGCGAATATCAATTAGCAAAAATATTGCATTTTCAGAAACTTCTCCATTAACGGAATAGGTCTTCATACTGGAAAATTTGGATGCCAGCAATGCCATGTTGTAAATCTATTAATTGTAAAAAAATTCAAACATAATATATACATAGTAGTTTTAAAATCAAAACGAAGTTTGTGTTTGGTACATATACAAATAGAAATATCCACCATATGATTGCAAACCTCATTAGAGCAGACTTACGTGAGCTGATCTTGGAATTCTGGTTTTCAATACATTTACAACGTCCGGGAGTTTATCCTTAGTGATTTCGTGAAATGGGTCCAATTTTGCTTGTTTAGAGGGACTGTCACCATTTTTATCGTCAATTTTTAATTGAGGATTTTTTAAATTGTCTGGTGTAGGTTTCATTTTGGGGAATATTTAAACAAATAATGTTTTATGTATTTGGAAATTGAAGAATTGGTGAATGTTTAGCTGTAATCTTCCCAGTGTTCCTGTGTGAACTGAGGAACATTCACGTTTCAACAGATTATATTACGTTATCTGAAAGGATAACATTTCTAGTATGCTAATGATTCTGTAATGATCTTATGCATTGGTGCACAATGTATATAACAAGAGATTAATAGTTGCATTACTTGCATTAGTATTTTTTTAAATGATTCATGGTTAAAAGATTGGCAGCACGCTTGCTGTGTTCAAATCGTTAAGCATATACACAATATATAAGTAGTTTTACAATATACATATGCATATAAGCGATACTCTGCTCATTTTTTTCAAAATCGTTCTCCAACAACTACTACCAAATGGAATGTTCAACGGCAACCACAAACGGTTATCAGTTATGTAAACCACAAATAAAATGTTGACTTCTGAATTTATTATATAACATGGCAAATGCATTGCTGAGTTACTAAATGATGGTCTTCAAAGCTTCTGCTTCAAATCATGTACATATACAGATACTATACGTATATAAGCGACAAAAAGGATTAAATTGCAACACAATTCTGGCGTGGTTGCCTTGAACTGGATAAGATTAAGGAAGGTTGGAGGTGGTAAAAATATCTGCACAAACTGTGCTTGTTAAGTAGTTTGTCCAGTACCTTGTACAATAAGTTGATCAGCCTTCTACACAACTCTGCTATTGACCGGTTAACCTTGAACTTGTCCCTCTAATTGAATAGCTTATGAATAACATATTATCTCTACTGTTCTCATCCAAACCCGATTTTTCCTTTAGGGTACACGAGGGCTGAAGAGAATCCCTCTGAATGAAATACTCCCAAAAATAAACACAAAAAGCCATGAAATGCAAATAATTCTTAATAATACTCAAAACTAAATACTTAAAAAACTTTAATTTTCCCTGCAGTACATCAGTTGCTTATTTAGCAAACTTGGCATTAAGTACGATGCAGGGAAATGGGGAAGAATGGGGCTCAAGATGCCTAATAAATGTACAACTCGCTTACTTTTACAGACACACATCAAATGAATACATAGGAATGGCATCTAAATGCTCTCCCTGTCATTTCTAATTGATATTCCCCGACAAACGTATGATTTTAATGCAATTGTACCGAATTATGCCTGAAGCCTGATTAAGTTTTAATTTTCTTAAAACATTATACTTGTTAAATATGTTTGCTGGGAGTACAGATAACTAACCCATTAAAAACAGGATGATTTTGTGTAGAAAATTTCGTTCCAAACAAGTACCTACATATTTATGTGTATTGCCCTGGTGTAGTGATTGGTTATCTCCTTATACCTGCTATTATTAACACTTGTTAAATAATTTCTATTTTTTCGTTCATAATCTATGAACATGACATGTTACATGCTTTCTGTTTTATCGTTAACAGTTTTGCAGTAATGACAATGAGTCTCCTTGTCAAATATTATTTATGCGATTTTTCTGCCACAAGTATGTAACTAATGATGTCACACTGTTCGTAATTTGCACCATGTTTCGTGGATTTTTTCTTGTAGAAAGCTCTTCGTGGTATCCGACCCTTCAGACTACTGTTGACAAATAAATTACAAAGCATGATAATCCTGGAAAGAATTTTTTACTATCATGCATAGTAGCATTAAATTTACTACACTTCCTTAACCCATTGTATGATGTGTGTACTGAGACCGAGATCAGCCCCTCAATGTGTTTATGGCCGCCTTATCAAAATAATAAGAAAATCTAAGCTGTTAGAAGTATCGTTGAAATCCAAGTGTCTGTGGTATACATAATAATTAAAGAGCAAGATTGCAGTTCAATCAACAGTACAAATTTCGAACGCTTAGGCTAAAGTAATGCAATTCCTTAATTTAAATTTCATTTTAGAAAATGCAAATGTATCCTTAATACAGAAGTTTCAAAAAAGTTTCAAATGGTTTGCACAGCCATGCTGACTACTTACCGTAAATCATGTTGTAAATAAAGGGAGAGATTATTGTTCTCTCCACTTAAATACATGAATGCATGGACGGCAAGGTTCAACATAGGCCCTTGCAACCGCTAGGTAAAGGATCCTGCGTTTTTATAAGATTTACGGTATTAATTTGATTACCTAATACGCTTTTACTTGGAAAGTACCAAATTAATTTCATTTGAGGTAATTGTGCTAAGTGAGTTAAAGATAGCTACTATTATCTTATCGTTTCCAATATCATCATAACAGTATACTTTACTAAAAATGTACTAACTAATTACCTTGCGGTAAATCATCAATTAATTTTTTTAAATTCAAATTCGTCAATACATATTAAGTCCTCAAGTTAACACCAAAAGCCAAATTAATTGATAAGCACACAATTATTAAGTATTACATACTTATTAGCCCGATAATTAGAATTTTTTTAAACACAATCTATGAACATGACATGTTACATGCTTTTTCCTTATCATAAAATATTTTGTGACAGTGACAAAAGTCTCTTTGCCAAATGTCAGTTATTGGATTTTTCTGATATCATAGAACTTAGCAGTAACAGTATTGTTAACGCTAACACAGAAATGTTATTTACACCATGTTCCGCTGATTTTTTTTGTAGAAAGCACTCGGTGGTTGAGTAGTACACTTCAGGCTACTAGCGACAAATAAACTACTATCATGAAAAAACATAGTGACCAGATATTTTTCCTAGTAATAATAGGTTTACTTCCTTTACTAGCATCCTCTCTAAACTTCGGAGATAGATGTTTAAAAAATCCGGATAATTGTAATAGGGATTTAAATCTTTTATGTACCGAGACCAGTCCAGCAATTTTTGTGTGTACTTGTGATTCGATTTCATTTATTAGCCCCACCTTGCCCAATACGTGCTTGAAATATTGTGCACATCCAGGAGAATACTGTGAGGCTGAAACTGCCCAATGTAAAGATGTTGAGGGGACTGCTTGCGTCCCAGACGATAATGGCAATGGCAATTATAAATGCAGCTGCCAAGAAACCTCTGACTATTTCGAATTTCCTTTGGGAGAAAAATGCTCAAAATATAGTGAGGATTTGCATGACAACTGCGAATTGATGGGTCCAGGGAACGCATTCTGTAGGAGAATTGAAGGAAGTTTCTGCTCAGATGTCATAGGCAGTTCATATCCCCAGTGTATTTGTGACCAGAGTCAAGATTATTTTGAAAATACAGACACAAATAGTTGCTTGAAATATTGCGTGCACCCCAGAGAGCAATGTGTCATAGGAACGGAACAATGTGACCATGTTGTGGGCTCCACATGTATAACGAACGAAACTGGAGTCTCTCAATGCATTTGCCAAGAAGAAAATGACTACTTTGAGTATCCGTTGGGCGAGAAGTGCTCTAAATATACCGAAAACTTACACGAAATCTGTATAATCGAACCAGAAGATCAATTCTGCAAAAATATTGAAGGTAGCGTATGCTCAGATGCAGGTGGGACAACAAACCCTGAATGTATTTGTGACACCCTTCAAAACTACTTCGAAAATCCTGACACAAATAGCTGTTTGAAGTACTGTGATAAGCCAAGAGACGTTTGTGTGGCAGGGACTGAGCAATGTAATAAGATCACCGGAACCGATTGCACTGCCGACGACGGTGTAAATTTTGAATGTCGATGCCAAGAAAGTTTAAACTATTTTGAATACCCTCAAGGAGAAAGATGCACAAAATATCGAGATAATTTGCACGAAGATTGCGAAATTGAACCAGATAATAAATTCTGCAGCAAAATCGGCGGAAGCGTTTGTTTCACTTACGAGGGGAAGACGGAATGCATTTGCGACGCTAGTGAAGACTTTTTCGAAAATGGTGATACTAATAGTTGCTTAAAGTACAACAAACATCCAGGGGACCCTTGCGAACTTGGAACTGATCAATGCAAACAAATAGAGGGCACGGAATGCAGTTTGGTGAATGGTGGCCAATCTATCTGTGCCTGCAAGGAAGAACTGAATTATTTTGAATACCCCTTTGGGGAAAAATGTACAAAGTATAGGACAAATCTTCATGAAGACTGTGAGGTAGAGCCAGGGAACCTATTCTGCCAAAAAATTACAGGAACTCATTGCTCAATACCTTTCGGAGGATCAACTCCGGAATGCATTTGCGATCCTAATAGCAATTACTTTGAAAATAGTAATACCAGCGTTTGTCTGAAGTACAGCGACAAACCAGGGGAAGAATGTGAGCTTGGTACTGAGCAATGTTCAAAAATAGATGGAGCTGACTGCTCTGCAAGTGGAAATGAGACACCTTTGTGTAAATGCCAAGAAGATTTGGACTACTTTGAATATCCTTTGGGGGAGAAATGTTCAAAGTACGCTCAGAGTTTACACGATGAATGTTTAATGGAAGCGGGAAACCAATTCTGTTCAAAAATCGAAGGAAGTATCTGTTCCGATGTTCATGGACCTTTAAATGCAAAATGCGTCTGCGATTCTAGTAGTAACTATTTTGAAAATGCGGAAACAAATACCTGTTTAAAATTTGCACTACGCATCAATGACTATTGCGACCCTACTACAAGGCAATGCGAACTGTTACCGAACACCGTCTGCAGTAACAGGGATGGCATTTCCTTCCGCTGTGTTTGCGACACTGATTATTTTGAAGATACTATTGAACAGATATGTGAGCCATTGCCATATATCCCCTCTTCTAAATGCCTTGTTGATGAACACTGCGTAAATGTCCCAAACTCAGTATGCGAATGCCACGTGGGGACACGATTAAACTGCACATGCGATTGCGAACCGAATTTTGACGTTAGTCTTGATGGAAGCCATTGTATACGCAGGGCGGCATTAGTCAACGATGTCTGCGAATCAGATGCCCAATGTGCTAATTTAGAGAATACAATCTGCCTGGCATTGTCCGATGGAATAAAAAGATGTGTTTGTAAAGACAGCAATTTTATTCCAGCGTTTACACAATTGGCTTGCTACCCCATTGTTGACAGTATTGGTGGCTCCTGTGAAGATGATGCTCAATGTCAAGTTATCCTTGGTTCATACGCTTCCTGTGACGACACGGGATTTTGTAGTTGCGATGCAGGATCGATACCCAATTCATTACTAAATCAATGTTTACCGGTAATTTTAAAAACTATTCAATTAATTAATACTTTATAAATATCTACAAACAAAAATGTGTTGCTAAAAATAATTTGGTCCCTTACAGATGAGTAATATTAATGAGCCTTGTCTGGAAGCACCCCAGTGTACCGGAGTTCTTGGTCCAGAATCTTATTGCGATCAAACATGCAAATGCAGAACAAATACTGGGTTTCTGAATGGAATATGCCATAAAATGATTCCACTAAATTATCCATGCTCCAGTCCAGAGGAGTGTATTCTTCAAAATGGAGATCACAGCTCGTGCATTGGAGGATCGTGTGAATGCCTTACTTCCGCTATTCAGTCTAGTGATAAATGTTATCCTTACAAACTTATCGGGGACCCGTGCAGAAACTGGGACGAGTGTTTCGTCACTATTCCTGGAGGAGCTAGTTGCTCCTATGGACGTTGTGTGTGCGATTATCCAGCTTCTCCTACTCTAAACAAAACTGCGTGTTCCAGTGGCTATAAATATTTTGCTTCATTTCCAATTCTGGCATTTTCAGCTATTACTGTTATTGTAGCCTATCTATAATACTCACTTTTGCAAACATCTGGAAACAAGCAAATATATTATAATAATATTAAATAAATAAATATTTTGGTTGTGAATTATTTAACATTAAAGTAATAAGCATACAAATATTTGTGATTGTACATAGTTTTAAAAAATTTAGTTCAAATATAATGCTTCAATTGCATACTAAGTATGTGACGTGGTTAATTATGAACTGATAAATTATACACGATGAAAGTTATATAAATATGACGTCCGCATGGAAGTTAAGTCATATTATAAAATATATCTATAAATAACGATGATTTCATTATGAATGTACTTAATCTAAGATAAGTTGTTATTTGGCGATGTATGTAATAGACATGCAATTAGAAATCGACTAGAAACAATAAATAAATGCATCAATGCACATCAAACACTTGATCATATTATATAACTTTTGACATAGGTATGTAGTAAATGGTGTCAAGCGAAAAAGATTGTCACCTAACAACTACTTTGTTACTTTGAAACTAAACAGTTAATTGATTTCTGAATAAACAACGTTAACCAACGGATTTTGTTAAATATTATAAGCTTACCATTCGCCAAACTGTCATTTATTATAAAATACTCTTTTAAAAGTACTTATGTTCAATATGTTGAAGATAAACACAATGCAATGTATGTGTCTAAGTCAGTTAAAATAGACAAAATCATCCTGATTGACGTCAATAAAACTGTTAATAGCGTTAATATACACAGAAGGTTTAAATAAATGACAAACTGTGAGTAAATAATAACATTTTTCGATAGGTGCATACCTGGCGCTGACATAAAGATTACAAAGCATGCAAAGCATATTAGGAATGTATCAATCATGATTATCATTACAAATTGTTAAGAGTTTACCTATATTTATAATTTAAACTAATATTTAAAGAATATTGTTGTAGATGACACTTAACCATTGATGGATGGGAAATCCAATGATTATTATATACCGCACAATAATCAATATTCATTTATCATTTCAGTACTCAATCTTGCTAAGTTTCATAAGTTGTCATGAATGACATGGTATTTGTTAACCTTCTTTTGCATGAGATTGTATGTACTTTTCTGCTTATCAATGTTGAATCATTACACTACCTGTGCATTGCCTAATATACTAACACCATGGCATATATTATAGGTATGACAATTACAATTTAAAGTTAACACAGTTTTAATCGTTGTGATTTAAACAATTATAATAATCTTTCTTAGTTAGCTTGAGTCTTAAGACATTTTTTAAAATAATTTTGTTTGCCTGTGTGTGGAGTGGACCAATATATAATAAACTCATCAAAATTTTATAAAAGTGATACTTACAATCAATATCTCCTAATAATCAAGAAGGTAAGAGAAATCTTTTCATTCATCATACTTATGTAACATAAAACTATTTTGTAACTAATTCTAACTTTTCTGTCCATTTGCCAAGCGGAGTTTGCTTATAATGCTAATTTGATAATGCGAGTGTTAATTATAATTGGCATATTTAACAGATGGAGTCTTCAAGCTTGTGTATGGCAGTGATACTAGTTGTATCATTATTTAAAAACATTCCATTAACAATGCAACAAAGCGATATCTATATAAATCCAGAAATTGCAAAAGAATTGTCATCTCTGCTTCCTTACGAAAAACTAGCTCCGATAATTTTTCGATTCAAAATGCCCTCCCAGGAACCAGCTAATCTAATTGTAACAGGCATTAGGACCTGTGCAAATGATGGAATTGCAAGTAGTTGGTGCCCATTGCATTACCATGTGGGGTTTGCTAGAAATCTTCTGCGTCCATTGATAACACTCGATAGCCTGAAGCCAGCGCCAACAAATTCTGAGCGCGCTTTTGCAATATCGAATTGCAACAAGGTTGTAAGCCATTTCACAAGTCAGCATTTTTCATCATCGGTCCTGGACTCTTATATCACGTCGCTGAACTCTTGTTTTGGTACCTTACAAGTAGTTCTCGATATGGACGAAAGTTTTGCTGACACTGGTTACGATGATGTTTATCGACAAGGGCATCAAAGCTACAGTGTTGCGTATTGGAACCAGAATACCGATTTTACCTTAAACGCTGTCCACGCCGTAGAAAACACTGCATTGATCACAACAGGGTTTGTCCATTACCTTTCAGAATCTCTCTTCTGGAAGGAAGGACTCTCTCGCTGCCAACAAAATAAAATCCCTTCAACTCACATCACCATCGGCAACCTTAATAGTTCTTTAGGAAGGCTAGAAAGAATTGTTGCTTTGGAAAATTATGAGTTTTTAATTCCTAAAAATTATTTACGAGATTATTTCGATCTCCCTTTAACAGATTGTGCAATAGTTGAAAACGATGAATTGGTTGTAAGGCTATTAGTCCCTTTGAAACGACGTGACTGGAAATTATTTCAATTTCACACTGTACCCTTTGCACACGTTTATGAAAATAACAATTATATTTGCCAACATGAGCCATTGGAGTCAAGTAATGTTTTTGCGTTCGATACATCCACTAATACACTTCTGAAAGCCAAATGTGAAAAAGAAGACGAAAGGTTCTGTCTCTTACAATCAACTGATTTAATCCAGAAGAAAACCTGTGAGCAAAGTATTTTGAATGGAGACAATGAAGAAATTATTGTCAATCGCTGTGGATTGACTTGCGTACCTGTTGAAAATTTAAATTTACCAATAGTTATTAAAGGAACTGATGACACTTTCTTCGTTGCTGGCACACACGACTATAGTGTCGTTGTTAAATGCGACGGAGAAACGGATGTTAGGGTCGACCTATTGACTGAGGGGGCCATTCAATTTAATTTGCCCTGCAGTTGTACACTTGAGTCACAAACTATGATTTATTCACCATCACCTTCCTGTGGAAACCAACCTTACAGTATACAAAATGTCCTACCTGTTCATTTTAAGACTAAGTATTTGACCAAATTAAAATACTATGTTGACTAGGCGCCTAAAAGAAGTTAAAGAAATGATAAGCCGATACAAAATATATCAATTAATGGTTTAGATTTCAAACGTTATTTAAATGTTCTTGCAAAATATATTAACCATGGATCACACAGTAAATAATAATGTATCACAAATCTTTATGAAAATGTAAATGTGATTAATGTTTGAAAATAGGTAATCATCATATTAATTAAGTATCGTTTAATTTATATTAGTTGTACATAGTAACCTACGTCATATTATATCTCAGTTGGACACAATAAATAGACAAATTGAAAATTTTCTACAAATAGTTAGGATTTAAAACTGAAAAGGCATAATTTTGCTTTCTACAATTATAACGCAATCATTTTAATTCAATTGGGAATTGGGAATAGCACAACAAACGTAAACATCATTTGATTCATGGGATTTATTGACACATTACTAACCGTTTTACAGCATGTTGTCTTGCCATACCAAGGGTAATAATAAGGCATTAAAGTTAATATGCCAATCAGTGTCAAGTGCAAATAAATATAATATGTATTATTGCTACTATTAATGGTGCTTGATTTGGCTTTATCATTACTCGTACAATTTCACTTAATTTATTATTTTAGTATCGTTGACTATATGGTTAATTTGACAACCTAATTAAAATACCTTTGCAGTTTAAAGGTAGAAAGCATGTTATCTTACATGAATAACTATATGGAAATAAGGTGTCAATCATGCTGTCACCGCCTCAAATCAATGAAATGTGAAACGAACTGTCGATAACATTGGTATTTCATTAATATGGTAATTGCCTGTTGGAGTTGTCGAATTTCAACTATAGAAAAGTCACATCAATTTATTATCAATATTATATCATTTATTGAGTAAATACCTATATAATGGGAGCAAATGAATACAGATGATAGCTCAAATCTACTCATGTCAAGTCTCAATACAAATTAATGTAAGCAACGCAAAAATGCTAATTAGGTACTGTTCACTCAAAAATCATTGAGACTGACATTGAAAGCTCCGCCCTTACAGTGTATCGTATATTACATCGATTTCCTTAAGGGTGCTTTACTGCCAATGTAGATTGGCCATAAAGGCGAAGCAAATTTTAAGGTCAGTCTCAATGATTTTTGAGTGAAGTATATATTCACTTTATTTCTACGACACGCCACAGTAATAAGCTGTATGCAACTTTTAATTTAAAGATGAATAAGAAAGAAAAATTTTATTGACATTCTTTTCCCGTAATTTATGTAATGCATGGAAGGTTATTTAAAATGTTTAGGTTGTATTTCGGACACCGTTAGAGTATTGCTACATGGTTCAATTGCAACAATTATTTTGTTGCCGTTGTCACCAAGGAGGGTACAGCCACAAGGTAGTTTTATTTCTAAAGCTCCTTCATCTGGTGCTTGGTAGGTTTCATCAGACATTCCAGGACATGAGACAATGACCCCGCCAGAATTTGGTGGATGGTCAACGACTACAACTGTATCAGACTTCTTGAATATAATTGGCAAATCAAAGTCTTCAATATCATAGCAAGTAAAGGAGCAGTACTTTACGATGTTCTCATCATTAGCTATTTTTAAAATTTGTGATTCGCATGTTTTCATAAATGTTTCGGGGGTATCTTGTTGTCTTTCAAAGAAACACAAGTTACTTGTCTCGGAACACTTTGCCGTGACGTATTGTTTCGTGTTTTTGTCGTAAATGTAGTTGACCCCTTTTTTAAAATCATCAACTAGGCAAACGTGGGTTTGATTCTGAAAGTCGTGTTTGAATGGTAAAGCTAATAGCTGAATGTACTTCAGTTCACTTTCCTTGTGTTTAAGTGGAACTGATATTTTGATGGTCAATTCATTCCCACTGAAAGTACAGTCGACCAAATCAGAAATAAAGTATTCCCCAATAAACATATCAATACTTGGCATAACAAAATTGTAATTTTCCCTTCTGACTTTCACCAAGAGGGTTTCCAGGGATGAAATAAGTGAAGCATCGGATATTATTGATCTAGGAATAAATCCAGCCTTACAATCAGCAATAGCTTCCTTCCATAGAATAGACTCTGCTAAGTAATGTAGAAGACCGACGGAGTTTATATTGCTTAGGAATAATGCATGTGATGCTTGGAATTCCTGGGTGTCCGATGGTCCCTGGTAATAAACGGTGTCGTAAGCAGTATGTGCTCTTTCGTAGAGTCCTTGGAATGGTTCAGTGTAATTAAAGTCTGTTTCGTGAAGAACCATGAAATCTTCCCCACATTTTCTCACTTGCTCGAAATAATCTTCAACGAAGGCAGTGGATGTATATGTGGAACTGAACACTTTAACTATTTCCCCAGTACATTTTATTTTTGGAGGTCTTGCACTAAATTTGTTGTAATTATTCTGCTTTGTAATCAACGATTCTAATCTTTCAGTGATATCTTGCAGGTAATAAATTAAAGGACAATAGCCAGCACTTGGGTTTGTTGGGGAAGAACATACGGATTCGGATATCAACAGGTTTTCTTCGTCACGAGGAGGCATGTAATAACGGTATATGATTGTTCCTGTCTTTTCATAAATATATATTCCGTTCTCTTCCGTATATAAAAGTGGATTCACGTATTTCGTCCCTGAACTTGAGCATAAGGGCAACAAGAGCAATAAGAAATGTATACACTTTTTGATCATTTTGTAAAGCTATTAAGGATATGTTCAATTGAAAAATATAAATTGCAACCGTACTTTCGCTACTAAAAATTATATTCCCTTCGTCAGTTGTCAGTGACTTAGCTGTGTACTATGCGACAACTTTCGTTTGTATAAACATTAATTTTAGTGTTTGTATCAGGATCTAATTTAATGCTTCATTGCCAATGCCTTCCTACTATAATAATGCAATTATTTATTTATCTATTGGAAGATAAGCTTCGTCAGGGTTGTCGAGACAGATAATTTGCAGAATACGTAAATTGTTCATATAATATATATGTAGCAGTTTGAATTTTTAGTTATTTCTGAGTTCCTTCGTGATTCTAAAATTCTATTATATTAACGGAGCGAGATTACGAGCTTTGCCAACTCCATCCATAATCCTGTAAATTGTTTTTATTTTCTGACTGACAGACAGTAATGACGAAATTATAATGAATATGGCGATACATAATAAATCGTGCAAACGGATGTCCGTCGTAATCGAAAAATTATTAAATATTTCTTACTATACTACCTGTTTTGTTGATGAAAATAGTCATTATAGACATTTATTACTAATTTTACACAAAATCTCACATGGCCCCATGCATGGGTTAAATTGAGATTCATGTTTGCATTCCTTGTGCAAACATCTTTTCAACGATACCCCACTTGCCCTGTTTCTATTTAAAATATAAGTTGGCGTAGCCAGAGCTCAATGTAAGTGTGGCCGATTTAACTCAAAAACACTGACAAGGTTACTTTCGAAAGTTTGAGCGTGGACCTACTGACTGACGGACTGCCTGACAGACAGCTATGGTCTTTGGAATAAATGCAGGGTGCGATACATAATAAACGTACTAAACTACACAAACTGTATTCAGTATTGCAATTACACATTTTGTGATATTAATATATTCATACGGACTATGTATGCATTAAAATGTCATTTCTTCTGCGGTCCGTAGATGATCGAGTGTATGTATCAATATTACCTGACTTTACAATATAGAGCATAGTACGACATGTAGATTGGTTGACAAGAATATTCCGAAAGTTCTCACTAATTAGCTACAATGTTCAGTGTTATCTGGAATCTACGTAAAGGTTTTAGATACAATACCGTATATACATATTTATTTCATATGTGCTGTCTGTAATGTATACAACACAGCTATGTGTAGCTATATCAAGTTTTTATCTGCATGCGTAGCAAATAATTAACATTATCATGAAGATAAGAGATAATAATATATACCACTTTGTGTATATAGAGAAGGCTTAAGCATAATATACAATACAATTACTTATATTAAGGATTTGTATCCAATATAATAATGATAATGTATACCAAATTTATGCAGCTAGATTGGACACTGGAAGACAGATCAGTTTGGCTTCTGGTTGCTGGAAGACATTCTTTAACAGCGGAAAAAATTTAGATTCCTGTTCTACACAAGAATATCCCGAGAATAAATACAAGGTCAGAGCCATATATTCATCCTTTACACTTTATAACTGAGTTCGTGATTTCATTGAATAATTAATGCAATTTTAAACCATCCATATTGCTCAATTTATGGCAGCAGTTAGTAATATTGTATAGTGTGTACTATTGAAAATTTATAATTTAATGTCTCAGATAGAAAAAATGCTGGCACGCAAATTTGTTTTGGCGAAACATTTTCAAGGGGCTCCTAAATTGACCGATTTTAAACTGGTGGAGGAGACCTTACCTACTGAACTTCAGGATGGAGGTACTCAATCAATATGAATGTTAGCTTATTCTTGGTGATGATGGATGAACCATTATCATTTGCATTCGATTTATGTGTGTGTATATAACATATTGTTATGAACACATTTCACGTGTTCGACAATAAATTACACTGACTTACAATTAGTATTATAAAGTTATACGGTAATAGTAAAAGAGATACATTCGAAAACTTAATTAAATTCCTTGCAGAATTATAAAATCTAGAGCTGCAATTTTAAGGTGTAGATCTGCAATGTTATACTTTCTTTAATCACTGAAAATGTTTCCATTGTTTTTTATGCAATAGAAATTCTGGCAAAGGCGGAATGGCTCACAGTTGATCCTTACATGCGAGGTAGATCTGTCCAGGCCATGAAGGAAGGTGATCAAATGCCAGGGGGACAGGTAGCCAGGTCCGTCATAAATATATTTTAATAAACAATATTAATTACGATCAATTATACACCAATTACAATTAATTACGTGCAGATAAAAATGAATGCAGATTTAGAGCTGCTTTTAGATCCTGTATTGAGCACCCTTGCTTAAGGTGTTTGAGACAATTAAATGAATTCATTAAAATAATAAATGTATCCATCTTCGTGCTTACATCAACAGGGTGCTGAAAAGTCGCTGTCCACAACTTCCAGAAGGTAGCCAAGTCGTTGCCAATTTTGGATGGAGAGATCTGACCATTTGCAAACCCGACCCGAATGGAATTAGATCTTATTCACCTTTTATAGGTTCTACAGTTTCTAAAATGCCTGATATGAAGGGATTACCTGATTCTTACGCGGTATGTATGATAAACCATTAAAATGTGTGGAAATCTTATACAACTGTTTATAACCCATCAAAATATTATCATGTTGTTTTAATTGTTTTTAGCTTGGATGTATGGGCATGCCAGGGTATGCATTAACTTACATGGTCAATTTATATTAATTAACATTATTCCTCCAATTGTACAGATGCATAGTTTCCGAACACCCAATTGATATTTAATAATAATATTGTATGTTTTAGAAATACTGGATATTTTGGCTTCCTGGAAGTTTGTCAGCCCAAAGCTGGCGAAACTGTGGTGGTTTCTGCTGCAGGTTTTTAAAATACTTTTTATAAGTCGAGATTTTATAGACACTGTAAAGTAATCTGTTTAAATTATTTCCGTTTAATAGCTGGAGCGGTTGGCAGTCTTGTAGGTCAAATTGCCAAAATAAAAGGTATTTATCATAAACCTTTAATTTTTTTCGTACTTTCGCATTTTTGTAGGCTAGTTAGTGAGCGAATCAGTAAATGATACAATTATTTCTACTGCAATAACTCGATTCTGCTCTAATATCAAGATCATTTGGTAAACTGCATGTAAATGTATTTTTATATAGGGTGCAAAGTATTAGCATTTGCTGGAACCGAAGATAAACTCCGGTGGATGAAAGATGAGTTAGGATTTGACCATGTTTTTAACTACAAGACTGTGAAACTCGATGAAACATTCAAGAAGTTTGCTCCAGAAGGTATCGACTGTTATTTTGACAATGTAAGTTTATATTATAGGAGTATGCAAATTTAATATGAAATTATGAGCTTTCAAGATCATGAAAATATAGAATTGCTATATTATGAACTTGTACAGGTAGGAGGTGAATTCGTATACCATGTTATGAGAAACATGAAGATATTCGGACGAATTTCCCAGTGTGGTTCTATATCCACGTACAATAAGGAAATGGATCCCAATGCATTAATTATGGGTAAATAATTATTTACATTAAATATTACGTTGATTAAAGTATAAAGAGTAGCCATTTCATAATATTGAATTTGTATTCTAATTTTAACAGAGCCTTTTGACTACTTGAATTTCCGGTATAACAGCTTAAAATTGGAGGGATTTAATGTTCGCCAGTGGGTAGATCGTGGCTTTGAGGGCACATATCAAATACGGGATTGGATATTGGAGGTACCTCTAATAAAACTATCTAAGCTTTGCATTATTATCTGGAATCAATGAGAAGTATTATGGATTTATTATGTATGCAGTAATAAAAGTAACATTTCTGTAATCTGTACACGATTTTTTAGGGGAAATTAAAAATTCATGAGACAGTTGCCGATGGATTTGAAAAGATGCCCCAAGCCTTCATTGATTTACTCGATGGGAAAAACATTGGAAAGCAAATTATAAAGGCATGAATATAAATGCTATTGCACTCACAGAAGTGCCTTACCCTGTGTTAAATTGTGCCTTACAAGTTAAAAATAAGAATATTTTTGCGAAACATTTACCCATTTATTTGTGCATATGCATATGTTTTATTTCAATTGCGTAGTGGTAATGGAACGGAGAAAAGAAATCATAATTTAATTAATGAAAAGGCGAAAAGGCGATGCTCTGACTGCATAATTCGACAAGAAATTACGAAATCTGTGGAATAAAGCTAAAATATTTGTGCAATATGCATATATGTGCAAAATCTAATTACTTAATTTTTTAAATTCGGAGTGGCTATTAGGCGTGCAGCGAGTGAGGGCAATTCAGTTAATAATTTTAAGGTGTTGGCACCTAATGACTACTTACCTTTCTCACAACTTAGTTAAACATATCCGTCTGTTTATATAATACACAATATAAAAATCTCTTGAAATTATAGTTATTCCTTCAAATATTATGCTTCAAAATGGAATTGATTTTACTGCAAGGAATACTAATTACATAAATATAAGAGATTATGATATTTGGAGATTATATACACATCAACTTTGCAGCTCCGGAAATAAATTAAGCATGATATAACTATTTTTGGTACTTTTGAGAGATTGAGACAAAAGGAATATGATTGGTGATGGGCAATAAATTGGTACAATTAGCAAAACTAATTTACGCGCAGCGCATTTGTTCAGTTTGAGGGGTTGTGGTGATCGCAAACCCCTCATTTTATGGAATTTAGGGGTTTGGGTTTGGATTTTCATTGTGTGCAACGACATTAAGTACCCACACAACACAGCATGTTTTCAGCATCATTTATTTATTATAAGTGTTTAATTACGTAATAAGCAAAGGTAACACGTTAACTTAAATCTAACTTGGTTTCATCCTTTGAAGAATTGCTTTACATTCTTCATTATTTTTGGCAAGCACAACAAATGCGGGCACACCGTTTGGAGGGACGACATACCTATAATTTTAATATCAGAGCCATTAATATATACTGCATCAAGTTATGATAATAAGAGAAGTAGTACAATAGCAGGCATTTTAGGGATAACAATAATAAACAATAAACAGTTTTTCATACCTTTGACTCTGCATTGTGCTTAGTAAGGAATCTTCAATTTTCACTTTTACATATCCGGCGTTGGATAAGTCAATATAGTATACATCAATTAAATCCACGTGATATTCGTTTGCAGCATCCCAGAAAGGTCGGTCATTTTCTAATATTTCTTTGAGGTGGTCAAGGAACCTGAAATTCGGAAAGAATAAGCATAAAATTGTGCAGACATAAATGTATTAGGTATATCCCGTCACGCATATTCATTTATATAATAGATTTTACAGCAAAATTGTACCCAAAATAACGTTTTTAATATTTGCTCGCCTGTCACTGTTCAAAAAAAATTCTACTACAGGAAAAAAATGCGAAACTGAAAAATGACTAGTGAATAAAGTATCTCATCTTACGTAGAGTCTTCATGAAAGGCCTCCACTAAATCTGATTGGGAATATTGTGGATAATAGAAAAGGACCGGCCACTCTAATTGTTCATTTTCAGACACCGAGACCATTTTTCCAGAACCACTATCATCACTAAGAAATTTATCACTTTTAATTTTTATACGACGTTCTTGAATTAACTTCAGGATGTGTGCAATGCTGTCAGCTTTCTTCTTTTGTTTGGCAATTTGTTTTCTGGATTTTGCATCTGCAGTCCTCTGTTCATTACAAAATGAAATCAAGAATAAGCGCAATTACATTTTGTTAAATTACACCTTAAATCACCAATTAGTGACGATTAACTTTTGCATGTTTTACCTAAATGTATCATCATGTCATCAATAATGTCATTAAATAGATATAATATAAGTCCATCTAATTATAATATGTAGTTGCTTATTAAAATGCTAAATTTTTTGTTTACCTTGCTAGTAGTCGCTAGAGATCGTAGTTGCCTAACATCTTTGTGATCTTTTTCAATTGTCTCGGCCAGCTGACTGAGTTCCAGAACCTTGTCCCACTTTTCCAACTTAACACAACACTCCATAGCTTTTAAGATAGGTTTAAAGTAGTCAGGTTTCAATTTCATTGCTTTCTCGCAGTCTTTCAGAGCAGTTCCATAATTTTCAATTCGGTACTGACAAGCAGCACGATTATTGTGTAATTGGGCAGTGACAAGATTATCCGGAGTGTCATTGTTCTTGTGTTCAGCATTTTTAATCGCTTCCGTATAACATTTAATCGCGATTCTGTATTTTTTCAATTTGAAATGAAAATGTCCATCCTCTTTGTAATTCAACGCCAATTCTGCGTGAGTGTTGTCGTCTGGAGAATATTTTAACTGCTGAAAAGCTTCAATCATTGGGGGTACTGGTTCACCTTCTTTTGGCATTTCAGTCATGAAAAATGGATGTTGCTTCAGCTCCTAAAAATACAAAATATGACAGATGAGAATGAGCAAACAAACTGACTGAATTTAAAATTCAACATACTATAGATGCCAGTTTTTTCAAATGACAAATAATATTATTTGATTTTATTGTTTTGTCTTCAATATTTACCTCTTCCAGTTTTTCTGGATCCCACCCATCTGTGTATTTATTTCCACGTTTGGTTTTGTCCAGATTCATCAGTTCTGTCAATTCTTGTATTGCGTCGTCCACAGATTTAGTTGGCACGGCGGAGGCAGCATCCCCCTCGTTGACAGGATCCATTTTGAGTACTATTTTAATTAGCAATTAATTAAACACAACTAATAATTAAGTTACGCAATTAATAAGTGATTTTAGTGATTTGTTATTTCACAAAAAATGTTTATTTGTACAGCAGACACGCACGTGTATAATGTTGACTTATTTTGTGTCCCGGTGCTCTCAACACACGTGACTAGTAAACATCATTTTACATACATAGGTGAAGCTGTGTGAGTATTCTCAAGGTAAGCTGAATTTACTCCAAGCAAGCTTGTAACAACTTCACCTTTCTATTATTTATTACAATAATTTATTTTGCTAAAATGTTATTTAACTAATGGAAAATGTGACACTCCGTTGAGTTGCCTAAATATTTTGGATCGGCATCTTGAATAAAATGATGAAGCGACAGGGACCAGAAATAGAGGAACCACAAAGCAATGATCAATGTTGTTAATTTGCATATTTATGAAGTTGCAATACATTTGCTCCAAATTACATACAAAGAAAGCATGCGATTTTCATGCATTGACAATTTTATTGTCGAACATTTAATTAAGTTTAAGATTAATCAACTATTAAGAAGGTACTATTTATATAATATGGTATTGTTGAAACTGAATCGCTTCTCGTAAACTCAGTTGAGGGTTTGCCTATCTGTACCACTACCACTAGATATCAATTGATATCTTATTATTATATGTGGCCATAGCCGCCATACATTCCTATATATATATAAATGTTAATGTATTTTTATTTAAAGTCGACTGCGAGTGTATGCATGTGTAATTTCTTAAACAATATCATTTCCATTAATGTTCCCTTACGTTTTAGATTTACCTACTCGAATGCAGACTTCAAATCGAATAACATAATGTAGTTTTACGGTTTTAGGTAAAATTATGCTATATTATCATTTATTTATATCAGTATAGAACATAATCATCTAAACTGGACATTATAAGTGTAATGAAGTACCATTCATCAATCACTTATAAATCTCACTTTTAAATGTTTAACGCATTTTTCACAATCGTGAAATTAATGAGCTCGTATATTAGGTAACTGTAAGACAACAGCTTCAATCAAAATATTACTACATTTTTATGCAACGATCATACAAAATCAATCAATCATATTGACACTCATTCTAGATAATACCAATATATTATGTATAAATGTGAAAACTAATTAACTGTACACCGTGGCACGAAATGATTGTCACCCTCTGGTTAGCCAAGTACTGTTTGTAAACATTTTGAGCAAAAAGTTTCAAAATATGAATTTTTAACCTCATGTTTGGCTTAAAAATTAACTACATACAAGATTGACGCAAAAACGAAATAGGAAAAGAAGACTTTTCTGGGGACAAAATAAATTATCTCCAGTAAAAAATGGTCGAATTTTTTAATTTTTAATTTTCAAAAAATTTCATGGCTTTTGCTTGACTGATTCTGGCAAATTACAGAATCATTTATCTGATAAAAAGATGATATACAAATATACAAGGAGATACTTTACTGTTTTCTCTGAATATATAGGGTAACCAAACCAGAGTATAACAATCATTTCATGTCACGATGCAGATTGTATTGAAATATATACTCATATGCATTTCCATACACTACCTACGCCTACCTATTCGTTTTCGCTTGGAACTTGAATTGTAAAGTAACAAATCCATATGAAGTTGAGAATGAGAATATCAACTCGAGATTTGTTAATTTTGCTAATACATAATAATAATATGATAATGATAATAATATTGGTAATACGCGACTCGTCTGGTTCTATTCTACTCAAACTAACTTAAAATACTGCATGTAATTCTCGATGTTCCCTATAACAAGAGAGGTTTTATAAATAGTATTTCACATATTTGTGATGGCACATCGTTAACCACAGATAAACCTCAAGTTGAAAAGCTTATGAAGATGTACTTATCACTAACTCAATAGTTCACACTTCCATTTATAATTAATTATTCATAATGGATTAGCAACACTTGACTTGAATAAACCTGCTGATTGCAAATCACGCGAAATCATTGTGATTTCACAAAAATAGACACTTGAATAACTTATAAAAGGAATGTGCAGAATATGAAATAATGTTATTCAGTTGTTGTTAATCCACAATATCGAATATGCATAAACAAGTGTTGTTGCTAGTGGTTGTGGCCTTAGGGGTCGCCATGGGTCATGTCAGAATGATCGAGCCACCGTGTCGTGCCTGCTTGTGGCGTTTCCCCGAATACGCCCATCTACGACCTGAGGCTAGGGGTAATGACGACGAATTTTGGTGCGGAAACGAACGTCAACTTGAGACGAACGTTAACTGCGGTGTATGTGGAGATGCTTTCTCGGACCCTACCCCCCGTGACACCGAAAGGGGTGGACGCTACTGGCGCGATGTCAGAGTCAGAACCTACCAATCTGGAGCGGTAATACCAAATGCGCTTTTCGCATTTTTAAGCAGTTTCGAATAAAAAATAAAATCCAGTTAAAAAGCATTGAGTATTTAAACTAATCTCAAATTTTGTTTTAAATTATTTCAGACTATCCCCATCCATTTGCAATCCAACACTCAAAATCACGGAGGTGGTTTCGAAATGCATCTCTGCTCCTCTGTAGAGACTGAAGGATGTTTCCAGAAACTCGTCTTAGGAAATGGAGACACTTTCTGGCCAATGACTTTGGGAGACGGAACCTTTAATGTAGAGACTACCGTTAAATTGCCCGACGGTGTCACCTGTGAGGAATGTACCCTTAGGGCTCACTACCGTGGAGCTCAGAATTGGGGAACTTGCGACAGCTCAAGAACCTGTACCTGCGATCCCAACTCCGGAAATCCCCCAGGTGGTATGGGATGCTCCGAACAACAAACCTTCAGAAGTTGCTCTGATATCAAAATTGTTTAAATCTGTTTAAAATTTACTTGAATAAATCTTTATGTCTTAAGCGCATTGATTTTGTTTATGACGTACCGTAAGTCATATACTTTTGGAGTTTGTTGGGACTAAATACTATATAAATTGCTCGTTATTTAATATAATTATTAAAAATAACTTGGTAGTAATTTGCAGCAAGCAAACCCATATTTTTTGTAGGAAAACTTCAAGTTTAAAATGAAGAAGTCATGAAAATCTTTGCTATCTACTATTATAACTATTAGAATAGATGTTATAATCTATGAATTACTTTATCATAAATATATGCAAGAATGTTTATAATGCACTAATCAGTTTAGTGTCTACCTTATATTGTTTTATATGGCAATAGTACATTATCAGCTACTTAACCTCTATCATGTAGTTATCAATCTGAAACTGACAGCAATTAATAAGTAAAGATTAATGGCATAATTACATGATTTGCTAATTTCATATAGAATACAAACTACAGCTACACTACAAAATAATATGGGGATACGTACAAAACAAGTGCATAGTAAAGCTGTAACTGCAGTGGCACACTTATTTTCAAAGCATTACAAAACGATAATATATTTATTTGCAGTTAATTAAGAAGCAGCCTGAAGCACAAAATTCGGATTGGTCGTACTATGTCGTATCCCTGATTAGGTTTGTAACACCGACACAATAATTAATAATGTTATTTACAGAATTAAAGATAAGATACATCTATTTATTTTTGATAACGATAAAAATGTTAATAGGAGTTCAGCATTTTAACATCACCTTGTACAGCGATTTATTAATCCAATACAAAATTTTATATAGCCTTTTTGAATTTAAAGTGTAATTTATGTAATGTTCTAGAAAAGTAATATCGCCTAGCTACTAAAACAACCTATAATTTCTTAAACTTTATTTCTACATTTACAGTTTATTTATTCAACCATCATCAGTTAACTGCTACAGTTATAACTATAAAATATTTTAGTCTCTACATACTATGTACATTAAACAACTTAAAAACTGTTTGTATGCTTTCGTTACATTTAGCCTCAACTTTTGACAACAGTTAGGTATAAATAATGTACTATCGACATTTGTTAGCATACCTTATTTTGTCAAAGGATACTAATATCAGTACAGCAGGTTGCTTAAAAACAATACTTTACTGACTATTCATAAATCATAAAGTCAAACGAAATAGTATCATTGGGGTGAAGAGCAGAATGAATATTTGGGTAGCTATCCACTTAAAATAAGAATGTAAGTTATTTAAGGGTAACAAATTTTATATAATTTTTCAAAGGTTTTTTAAACAATCGTTTTAACACTTAACTTATATTATGCTAATTTTAGAAAGATGTAGCATGAAATATCAACGATTAATTTTACATATATCGGATCAAATTAGGGTCGCAGAGCGAAATGTTACATTTTAGTACATTACATTGGCCTTTGAATACGTGGATAATACCCCTCAGCTTTTAAATGCCTCCACCTTTGAATTTTATACAGTTCACCCTCAAGGGAACCTTCTTGAATAAGTATTTCTGACAATATCGTCCAGTATGTGTTAAACGTTTGGTCGCCTATATCTATGTTTGATCTGTGTGCTAAATCATTACGACCTTTTAAAATATTCAAATATTTTGTTCCATTTTCAAGTCTTACACAAAAATGGTCAGCCAGAGCATGAAGTAATTTTACAAGAACGGTTAAATCCCAGCCTTTTGTTCCCTTTCTTCGATCCTTTAGTCGATCCATTTCATGGCTGCTGAACTTGTTGGACATCATTTTCTCGCCGTTGTCCAACTTGACAAGACATTTCTGAAATTCTTCTTGACTATTTTCGTTGTTTTCGTCCCACACTGTCCAGCTATTTGAATTCCAGATTCTCTTGAACTCATTTAAAAGATGCGGAATTAAGTAGTCGTGTGTTACCAGCTGCAATCTTAGATAATGAAGTTTTGCGGATACGTCATCCTTGTAGTACTCTCTTGACATTGTATTTCGTTGAAAGTGTAATTAACTTGATACCCTGCAGCAAGAATAAATAATCTATTTAATAACCTTTGAAATGGTTTGGAGTACGGGTAAATACATTGAGTTATATAGAAAGCCAGTATACAGTACAAAATTTACGTTTAATGGTTTAGTTTTGATTTCCGTTCAAAAATTAATCATCGCCCACTAGGCCAACCACTTCCATGAACTTCTACAATTTAAAAAGTTTATACTAATAGGAAAGCGTAATGAGTTGATTAGGCAGGCGCCACTTAATTCTTTGGCAGCCTAGTTAATTACATATTGTGTTTTACATAATATACATGATACATAGTATACATGGCACATACTTATGAATACCATTTAATCATTGTTAGTTATGATGAGCTGGATATATTGCAATCAAAAAGATAAAACTCAACGGGATCTGCTGACGTCAGTACATACCTATATCATATCTTACAATGGAAGACTTCCAATTATAACGCTGGAAATCGAACGAGAACGAGACCCACCAATCCCTATGCTATCAAGGACCCTTCATGTGAAAATTTCTAATTTTTTCACCACAGGGGGGAATTTTTCCATCTTATGTAGCATGATATTTACATTGCATTTTACATTGCCAAAAAACTAATATAATTTTATTCGTAAAAAATATTTTTACATGTGGTAACATTGAAGAATGATTACGTACACTTGTATAATATACAGATAGCTATTATTAATATTAAAAGTGACAATAAAAAATACACAAGTTGTAAACGACAATACATATACCTACATATACCTGCCGATTTCGTCTAAATCTTTTTCTTCCTATCCTCTACCTTCTAACTGATCTTTTGGTAACGAATTGGCTTGTTGTGGGAGTAGGTCTGTTACCGTCTACTATCCTCGTATAAATGGGTGAAAGTTTAAGTGTGACTAACACCATTTTTACTAATTTCTTTATGAGAATGAAAAATGAATTGTTCGTTTCAAGTGCATTTATTTTAACTTGTAAATTAACATTTTTTAAATGCAATTTAATTGTGAGGAGATTAGTAGTATTCAGTACAGTGACTGAAAGTAATCTGACAGTATAGATAAGTTTACCTCTATTTAATAAAGTGTTTTTGTCCTATTTTACAATTCTACAGAAGCTATTAATAAACCAAATTGAATTGATCTAGAGTATTAAACTCCACAAGGAAAAACCATACTTAATAAAAGAGATGTTGATTTAGGTTATGCAACATTTATGTCGCCTACGTACTAGAATATTATTATGTCAGCATTCGCCTTCATTGCACTAAATCATTTGCATGTACGCATAAGGAAATATTAAACAATTATTATCATAAGCTTACGTAATTACATATTATAATGTAGGCAAGTTGAAATAATTAATCGATATATTTTCCCTGTCAGTGATGACTAATCATTCTTGGAATGTTAAACAGGAAAGAAGATAAATTAAATCTAAATACAAATTCCTAGTATGTCAAAGGAAATAAATATCACTGTATATTTATCCATATCCTGTATATTATTTATGGTACCTAATCCTCGGTGCCACTCGTTGTAAAACAGATCTAAGCTTGACGGCACTTGAAAAATGTAAAACCTAAATTGATTATTAAACAATTTAGTCCGATAATAGTATTATTATAGTTGATATGCAAATTTTGAAGTAATTGTGCCGCAATCAAACTGGAAATTGGGTTTAATACGAATTGAACAACTTCGAGACATTAAGCATTTTTGATAATTTGCGGCAATTGTTAGTTTTCAAGTTTTTATTGTTACTTCATTGTTATGAATTACATTGTCGAATTTAATTAAATTCTTATTTGGGGCCCCATAATCAGGAATATTGGTTTCATTGTTGAGATTGGATTGGAAAGGGCTAAAGTTGATAATTTGGTAACAGACAACCCCACCAGTAGTGCATGGTCACGGTAATGTAAGTATTCTCGACTGGTGGCACTACATAAAATCTCCCAAAAGTAATTAGGGAATTGGAATTAGCAATAATCTCAAAATACATCCATAAGATTTGTAGAATTAATAGCCTGTCATAATCACATAATTTAGTTGTTATATGTATATATCGTTTATTGGTATTCGGATATTTTATTTATATTAAATATAAAAGCATTGGTGCGCAAATAAAGATTAGTAAGCAAGCGCATAGTCTATTTTTAAATTATTTTTATGTAAATATAAACTGAAACTGCCACTGCATTGAGTGTATTTCTATCACGCTTTCAAAACGTAAGACCTTTCACTGCTACTGCTATATTTTGCAAAATACTGACAGATTCCTTTTCGAAAAAACTGACACATTCCTTTAATTTACTAGACTGAAAAATATAACTGCCAGACTGCCACATCCCTTTGTTTTACCTGCACCTTAATTGGCAACCTTTATTAAAGAGTCAAATCAAGTCAAATGCTTTGGCTTTGGCAGCCTAGTTAATTACACATTGTGTTTTACATATATGATACATACTTGAATATAATTTTGTTGTTATAATTGACTGGAATGACTGGATATATTGTAATCAATACAATAAAACTATCAACGGAATCTGTTGACGTTCGTGCATACCTATAATACCTTATATATATATTTTAGTATTTAACTCACTACTGTATACGCTATGAAAGATATCTGATTTAATATATTGACTTTGACTACTTTTTAGTATATATACCAATATGTCGTGTTTTAACATAACATGGATCCTCTTTTATCCTACTTTATCCTAGGGATTTTATCACTTTCACGCAAAGTACATTCTTTATCGTAGGAATGATAAGAATGAAATTCTTTGAAAGTTGTCGCTTTCATTTATTGCGCCGCCATACACCATATAAATATTTTCTACTTATCTATTTTTATATTTAAGTATTAGGAATACTATGAAAGTTAATTAATTTTTGTGTTTATTAGGTAACCCATTTGGCTGATAATTGAGAGATACAGTTAAGTACACCGATATCAAAATTGTTAATACAAAAAATTAATTTCTAACAATCTATTATGCTTTTCGTTGCTGATAAATAGGTCCGAGTTCATACTAATCCCTAAAACCTAATACACATTTTGGAATAAAAATGTCTATCCTGGACCAGCACGAAAAATTCCAGAAAGTTTCTACATAGTGAAATTATAGAATTAGCCAAAGCCACAGTAGTAGATAAACAATTTCTTGATCACTTTGTGAAGGCCGAGGTGTTGACCATTTCTGGCAGAGATAAAATTGTAAGTGATTTAATAAAAATTTTATTATATTATTTCAAACTCTAGTACTTAATTTAATAATTGTCAAACCAAAAATTATTATTGCAAACCTGTATATAGGTATGAGCGATAGCTAACAAAATCTAAACATTTTTCTGCGACGGCAAAATTGTAATTAATCAGTTATTGCAAGTTTATTTCTTATATATCCATTGCTTATAAGAACAGGTGAATTCTCCTTAAATACTAATTAAATAAACTGGTATAATAACCACTCTAAATAACCAGCGAAAGGCAATATTAGTCGAATCTCGCATCGCTCCACACATAATAGTCAGTTTTTGGTCAAATCTCGCATCGCCCCACATAATCTGTCCCTTTTTGGTCAAATCTCACATTGTCACAATAAGTTGGGGCATTATGAGAAAGTAAAATTTATCCTTGCATCGAATTCCGTTAACACAATTCAAAAAGGTTGAACCGTTTAAAAGTTACTAAATATATAAAAATGTAAGGTGTACCCCTTGGGGTGGTCTGATTTGGACCATTTTCGAACTGCATCGAGCCATTATATCAATGAACATGTATGCCAAGTTTGGTGGAAATCTGCCCAATACTGTAGACGCTATCGTCTCCCAGACAGACAGACTTTATGAAACCATATCCAGCTTCGCTGGTAATAAGTAAAATATAATTGTTATTTTGTAATGTTATTCTGATAGCTGCAGCAAATTTGACATTAATCTGTATAAATATCATAACACAATTGTGATAATTGTGACAATTCAATGAATATATGATATTCAATGCTTCCTAAAATTAATGAATAATTATTTTAAAGATGGCCAACACTGGAGATTACGACAAAGCGTCAAGTTTTTATCTGGATGAAATGTCAAAGCGCGGACCTTCAACCTTGCAACATACAATCCAAGCGCAAAAGAAAACCCACCAACATGCTTTGGTTAACATGTTGGAACCTGAGGGATCCGAATTTCTCTCAACGTCCAAGTCTGGGAGGTCTTGGTCAGGAAAAAGTAAATTTCGTCACATGATTGAAGCAATATTGGCTTCGAAAAGTTGTAAGAAATTATTATTATATTAACAGAGCAATTATTATTAATAATTACTCTGGGTTTTCACTTTGGATAGGTAAATGAGTAAACGGGTAATCAGGTAATGGAATTACCGATCGGTGATGCGGGTAAACCCGACGAGTAATTTGTTCTTACCTAAATACACACGAAAAAGTATTACCCCTGTCTTTACTTGTGGGTCGGGACCGCCCTCGTCGCCCTAGGTTGGCGTCACCCTCAGCGCCCTGGGTTGGCATCGCCCGTAGGTCGCCGGCACCCTCAGCGGCCTGGGGGGTCTCCCGTGGGTCAGGCCCGCCTTGTACAATACGCTGAGTAAGGGTGCTCGATCACCTGACCAAGCTCTTGACTAAGTATCTGTGAGCGGGTGCCACCGACTAAAACCCTAATTCAGGTAATTCTTAGGTAAACCCAGACGGTTTCCTCAGCAACGCATTTCAGTTAAGTAGGACATTTATACGATACGACATAAAAGGTCGCTATAGGATATCCCATGTAAAAGATAGTTGCGCGTTTTTGCTACTAGTTCTAGACGGTTCATGGGATTTTGAAGTAGTTGACGTCAACGAATTTCTGGATTCACTGTGTATAAATGGAACGTGGGAATTGTCGATACATTGGCACTGAGAGTTGTAACACCTCATATTAGATCAGACAAGCCAGTTTTTGCCCTTTTCTTTCATATATCTGCCTGTCAAACTTATATTAGGTACAGGATCAGAAATTCCAATGTTCCGTGAATCCAGTAATAATTTGCGCCACACCACTTCAAAATCCTTTGAACCGTCTAGCACTAGTAGCAAAACCGCGAAAGATTTTCAGGATTTTTCAAGTCTAAATTTCATGTCATTGGGAACGGAAAGCAGGGGAATAGACAGTAGAATAGCCTGGTGGTATCCATGGAAACGAACCAGAGATGATATCACGAAATTCCTGTTTGTGGATTTCGGATTCGTGCTGAATGGGGATTCCGCTCTTGTTGTTATGCCACAGATCGAAACAATAATTTTTAAAAATGGATTGCTTAACCTTTAAAACCTATAAAGCCGGTCCTTAAAAGATGTTAACATGTGGAATGATTTTTTAAAGCAAAATCTGTTGCTGGGGGATACAATGCAGAACAACCTTATTACCACTCTTCAACTTCGTGGTTCGTTAATTTCATCTCACCAGTAAAGCCGGTAAAACAGTTAAGCTTTACTTGTTAACGTGATTACCTAGGTAATATTTTTCCAAAGTGAAAACCCAGACTTTAATTTGTATTTTAAAAATAAATATTAATTTGACAATTTGTATTTTAAAAATAAATATTAATTGAACAATTTGTATTTTAAAAATAAATATTAATTTGATATTTTAAAAATTATTTAGGTAATGCCTCAGCAACTTTTACAAAAATGCAGTGTCAAGGTAAATCGGTTAAATTGTAATTCATTTTGAGTTTTCATTACTTTATTAATGAATATTGATCTACTTACAGCATAATAACTACAAAACCACAAATTAAAACTGTCCATCTATTCATAAATACATATTGATGTATATATATTCTACTATCCATAACATATATACGCACGTTATTGTACTACTACATAATAGAGGTGTTTATTAAATACCCTAATTTTGTTTTTTAGTACATACGAGTATGCGCTATCGAATGCATACACTTATGAGTAGTTAGATAGTTACTCTACATCACCCATAAGACCAATAATGCAATGCACAGTGCACAGTATACAGTTCCTATAGGAAAAAGTGACGTGTGAAATGGAAGTGCTTGGAAGTAAAGGATTGGATTTGTGCAAATGTACCCAACAGCTCGCTGTAGACAAGCCAATAATTGCTTCTGATTCCTGCTTCTTTCTCAATATGTAATAATATATGCTGCTTGGTATGTAGTTTAGCAATTGCAATAGCAATTTAAATACTAGCGACACGACATCTATGTATAATACGTTAAGATGACTATAAAGTAAACAGTAATTAGATCACTAGTAAATTATATTATACGCAAAAACGATTGTGATGCGAAATTGGGATAAGACCAAGTGAGTGAAAAAACGCGACATAATATTTTTCTAAGGTAAACTCATAGTCATAATATATCTTAGTATATTATATATATTTCTATGGTCATAACATAATCCATATTAGTATGCATGTTATGCAAAGTACAGTCAAACATGGACTTTGCCTGACTAGCACAGATACGGCTTTTGAGTTCCACTGCGACTTCTAATAATTTTCTACTTGTAATAAATCGAACAAGCTTCGGGACTTATAATTTTGAACACTGATTAAGTTGAATTCCCTCTTTCGAATGATGTCTATGATGTATATATGATCGATAAGGTTTGATAGGATGTTATAAAAAGTGCAACCGAAATTATAAATGGGAAACTACATAACAGAGCGAGAAGGGAAGGTATAGAGGGTGTCGCCTACCTACCTCTAACTAAAATGTGCACTGTACATTTTAGTTTGAGTAGCAATTCATTCGCCTAGGAAACGCTTTATGGAAGACTTAGGGATGAGTACCGGACTCGAGCAGGTAGAAAAATTACATTTAATGTAAAATGTGCCGACAAAAAAGTGGCATGCATTGGTCTTTTGGGGATTGTTGGTCGATTTAGAGTCACTATCTAACTACTCTTATGTTATAAAAACAAAATTAGGGTATTTATAAAAACTCATACAATACATTTTTAGATCGCTAGTACCAAAATTTGTTTTTTTATTAGTAAGGGGGGCCGACTTTGGTTGGATAGAGGACATCTTGGCTCAGGTGGATGCCACTAAATTTCCCAATTTTATGGACACTTTATCTAACTCCGATACAGCTATGATAAACAGTGTGCAAGCAGCATCAAATGTAAATGGAGTGCTGGTTCCTGTGCTATCTGCACTGAACCTGTTAAAAGAATGGACAGAAAAGAAAGGAAAAGAGGCTACTTACGAAGTCCTTTACAATGCATTGGTCGACTCGGATTTGCAGGATGCGGCAGGTACAAATCCATTTAAACGTTTATTTTTAATTGAATTGTTTACTCCACAATGAATAATTACTATTCAAGGTAAAAGTTACGGGTCTTAAAAAATATTTATTATCCGGGGCTCAGGGGGCTCTCCCATAGTTAATAAAATATCAACAGTTACAAATAGCCTTATTAAAAATTGTTTAATTTATTTCTAAAGGAAAGTTGTTGGAGCAGGTCGATATAGTCCAAGAAAGCGAGAATACATTGCCATCCGGGCCCGAGCGTGGAAGAAGTAGGATGCACGTATATAAGGCAGATGGTGATCACAGGATGGATATGATGCCACAGAACGCTAATGCTCCCTTACAAAAAAATCGTGAGCGAAATGAAATATTTTCGTTGGCTAAAAGTCTAGAGGTAGTCAAACAAATTCGATAATTTTCTTATTTGCATTTTAACATGATCTCTTAAAACTGTTGTTCCACTCATGAAATCCATTACAAGTTGTGGTCATAGCCTTGATTGTCTGCATAATAACATTACAAATACCATGTTGTTTTACGATATGCTGTTAATTCCCTGTTCATAGCCAAGACAACATACTAAGGGCTTTTGAAAAAGCTCAACTTTGTAAGATATTTACAAAGATACGTGTTTCCAAACATAAGGAGTTACGAAGCAGAGATCGGGAGATGTGCCAGCCATTATATTTTTTAAAAAAACCAGTATAATGAATGTGGATCATTTGTATAATTTTAATGTTTAATTATTTGACCTATTATAACGAAGAAAAACTTCTGTTTCTTAAATATGCACTACAGATAAGCTTGAAGAAAGCATTGATTATTTAACGCAGATAATTTTAGAAAGCGTGGATCTATTTTATTTTGATTATTCTAGGGGGTGATTTCAGAGGACACAGATTCATCCACATCAGATTTATCAGAAGCGTCATGGTATACTGACTCGTCCTCTGACAGTGGAACAAGCCATTCCGATGTATCTTCTAGAGCTAACAAACTTAGTGCTACTGACAACAAATTGGATGTTGCACATGGATCTAAGCGTTTTATTCATCAAAATAACTTTGAGAATCCAATGGTTAGGATTACCAACGATTATAACCGTAGTATCGATTTAGCAAATTCAGGGAAATTGGCCAAGAGTTTAGAAAGATTAGAAAAGGTCCAACTAGAATTAAGCTCCCTTGACAGTACAATTGAAGCAATGACAGAGTCCCAAGTAACCCTTGGAAAGATCGAGGAAAATAGTATACCTAATAAGTACGCAGTTGCTTTGTGGCGAAATAGTTTACGAAAACGACTGAACTTCTTTAATGAACTAGACGAAATAAAGGATTTATTAAAAGAGTTTCGAAGTTTAGAATATGTGACCATTAGCGGTAAAGACTTGGCAATTCAATGCAACCTATTGTGTAATATATATGACGTGGGCTTAATCGACACTGTTGTAATACTTGACAGCTCTGTTTCTCAAAAAGAAACTGGTTCTGATAAAAAGGAAATTATTCCAAAAATGAGGAATTTAAAGCTCTCCAATGTAGTATTCACTGATTCCGAAGGGAAGTTTGTCCCATCAGTTCATTTTCACGAACTAGAGTTTTTCAAATGCAGACTTTTAAAATTAGAAATTTCATGTGATAAAGCTTCAACTGAAGTTTGTATAGATTTTTCTGAATCCAATATTCAGAAAACGATTCGCCAAATATATTTGACAAATACAAATATAAGCTACGATAACCGTACTATTCATAACTTTGTGACAATGAGTTTTAAACATGTGAAAAACTCGTCCGTCCTTGACAGTCTCATTATGGATTCTACCAGTACGGCGCAGTTGGAACTAGATATGAAAAATTTTAATAAGAAAGACGATGTCGACAATAGTCCAAAATTTAATTTTTTTGCTTCAATTTTGCCAAAATCTCTAAAAAGATTAAAATTAAGACACGTAGATTTACATGGAAGTACTGGAGCCTTGCCAGCTTTAAAGATGCAAAAGATAATTTTTTGCGAATATTTTTACGAGGAAGTTGTGAACTATTTAGGTATAGTTGGACTTCCGCTGTGTTTAGTAATATCCGATCCTCTAAAAGGTGACCATGGGTGGCAAAGTATAACTTCAGGGATCCAAACATTTATCATTGGAGGGAGGACTTTTGAATTGGACGCATACGGTTTAGATCTAGAATGCGAACAAGAATCATTTGGCTATCAGACCGAAAATGAAACGACTATTCCACTTTCTAAACATCAGTTTAGTAATTTTTCAGAATTTTAAGATCAAAATTTGGAATTAAGACTTACATTAAACATAATTTATTTGTAGAACCTTGTACATGTCACAATATTTACGGTGCTCAATTAAAGAGTCTCATTTAAACCGCGTATTATGTATTTACACATACTTAGAAAGTAATTTTGCGAATTCAGTAAGCTAAATGTAGTCAAAAAAATAGGCTTAAAGAAAATAGGTTCAAAAGTCAGATTGATAGCAATAGTCAAAAAATTCAACAGTTGGCGTATTGTGCTAATTTTTTTGTGATCTCAAAACATTTTATATTTGAATTTCATTTGTGATGCATTTTTTGCTATGTCATAGAATTTTTAGGATTGCCAATATATTTGGCTAAAACTTTTCTTCATGCGATGGCTATAGGTAAATGAATCATAAACGAAATTTAAAAACAAGTGATGGACCGCAAAGGTTTTTGATATTCAACAATGTTTGACTTTGGTCTTCAATCCTACTTTTCGTCTATTTTCATTTAGCTGAATTTGATTACATTGGACTCGTTGAATTGACTAAAGGAAAAGTACAAAAAAAAATTTTATATGTTCAATTCAATTCAATTATATTTATGTATTTTGGGATGAGATAATAAATTTGTATGTTATGTAGATTAACAAGTTTTATAATGCTGAGGAATCAGCGTGCGAACATGATGCATAGATAAGGTGACGCAATCAAGGAAATACAAGCGAAAATTGAAATAAATAATCATGAATTGTCCAAACAGTACAAATTAAAGTAAACCTACAATTACTGCTTCCTGTTTTCATAAAAATGCTGCGATAATCCTAAGTAAATAATGCATTCCTTATTGACATTATGATTCTTATTAGGTTAATGATCATAAGGCAATACATACACGACTTTCTGAAAACGAAATTATGAATCATTGAAGTATGACTAAGTTTAATCGTTTAACGTCGAATGTCGGTGTTGCGTTTAATATTTTTCATAAACACAAATAAGATGTATGAACTGAGTACGTTTATTATATCACGTCACAAATATTTGCACCTAAACTATACAATAATATTGTATTATATACATAGGTACAATATTAGGTATTGATATTGATGAAGAGTATTGTTCAACTTTTTGTTGAGCCTAATACCTGGTAACCTACCTGGAAATACATCAAGGTAAACAAAGAAGAGCTACTTTCATTACTGTGCTAAAATAAACGCTAGCTGAGTAATGCATTAATCCTATTTAGTTTTCGAAATGTTTACTCTGATAAAATGACCCGCCACCAGTTTTGTATAAATACGCTTACAAAATTACATTCACCTATGTTCAACTTTCAGCTCAAAAATCATTTGCGAACACATAATATATTTTAATATTATAAATGTCAATTTACGTATCGCAACAGAAGCCAATCTCAACTAAAGGTCATAATACTCTAAGAAATGAAAACTTCTACCGTGTGCTGCAGTCTCACGACGGCAATAATCCTGGTCATCTTTATAGGGAATATAAAGTTTTCAGGTAACTTCAATTTTTTACTATATAATTGACTCATTATGCAGAAATAAAGTATGCATTGCAAAATAATTCCCTTTTCTTTCAATTGGGCTATTATTTTGCATTTTTCAAATAAAATATTCTAAATAATAAAAAGTGAAACGAAGCATACTACTAATATTAATGTGGCTCGTAAAAAAGTTTTAAGCCAGAACGTAAGTAATTTTAGGTTTGGTACAATTTTAGGTTTACTATTTCATTAATTCGGGAAAACTAAAACTTTAATTTTTGTATAAACAGTTGGTGAGCCAAATTGCACAATCCGAGAAAAGCCATGTGGAGCATTTTGCTACCGACCTTCAAAATATTCCTGCCACAACAATGCAACTCTATGCCTGAAAGACGAAGATTTCTGTGACGGCGTTTGCTACAACCCTACATATCAGTCCTGCAACAGCAACGGTAGCCTTACATGCGCCAGCGATGAG
>JAQFYC010001268.1:0-36823 GCA_034694165.1 Tomocerus mixtus | reverse complement strand
TCTGCCATTTCTGCCATTTAGCCAGCCGGCTGGCTGGCTGAAATGCCAGTTAGCCGGCTTTTTTAGAACACTGATTGCAATGGGGAAGAAGGGAAAATAATACAATGTATTGGAGGAAGGAGTGACACAATGACAACTCTATATGACTACGACTCGCTATTACTATAATACTTCTTCAGTTTTTGCAATATCTTTGTACATACTTATTGTTGGACTGACTTTGAATGTATGTTCGGTGACACTCTTACTTATAGTTAGTTGCCTACATAAGGAATACCGCGTATGTAGCAAAACGAGAGAAAGAGACATGAGAATGAAAGTATGCTCATGCTCTACTAAATATGCAGTATATAAGTTAACAACATAGAATATAATTTTGACTGGGAATATTTAACTACTACTAGTGCCTACGTATTTCCTATATGTAATTCTGGGGTAGTGGTAGTGTACATAATACGTATGTACTTGCATGCATAACATTTATGTTATAGCTGTCACATATATTTATATGAAGTGGAGATTCTTGGATCTCACTCAGCCCTAGCAAGCACATGTACCAAGCAGGGAATGAAGCGATGTTAGTAACAAGACGCAAAATTCGGTACCCTTTATTTTTGTCCATTTCCATAAATCCGTCACCAGTGTAGGACAACTGGGCAACTTGTGCTTCCTTATTTTCAAGATAAATTTTTATTCTGGTTTGGCCGTCCAGTAGCCTAGCCACTGATTATGTCGTTCTCTTCGCTTTCTTATTTCTTAGCTTGTACATATTTAGTTACTTATGTATGTACTTATGTAATACGAGGCTTATTAGCAAAGGAACGTATTTATTTTTACAACTTGGGGCAACTTTACTTTTAGGAAGTCGTGCTGTATTTCACGTAGGTATTGTTACTACCCAGTATAAATAGTTGTGGATGATGTAATGAACTGTATTGGCCATTTCTTATTTTATATTTTCGTTTTATAATTATAATTATCTTCGTTGGCCCATTTTACCAGTGCCGACTTTGGCCATGTGTAATATGCAACAGTCGAAGTAAATGGCATTGGGCAATTGAGTGCAATCAAATACCCTATGGGATTTTTATTTATTTACGTTGCTTTCACTGAGTAATCTGTTTTAAACAATACCTATGCAAATTGTGAAGCGTCTAATGCATGTACATTTTAGATGAGTTTTTAGTTACACCTAAGTATTAACTACTTTTGATAGTACTATTTAATTGTTTATATACTGCCACACAGTACAGATTACATTTATGCAACATCTGGGTTATGGATGGAACACCGATCTAATAATTCATTTCTTCTAAATAATAGGCTACACAACAATTTTTTTGACAGCTATGAAAGACGATTCTAAGATTCTACGATGAGAGTAAATACATTACAAACGTTTCACATGGTCGATATAATAATGATTAACATCAATATATGATTTAAATACATATTATATAATGACTTAAATGTTACTAACTTGACTGCACTGAGTAGTAGAGCCCCTGTAGTATTTTATAGCATACTGTAGATATATTTTACATAGTAGACACAATACCTGGATGGACGATACATAAAAAGAACAATCATTTTGCACTATGTACAAATTCAATGTTTGGAAAATGATTTTTTGATGCGGAAAACTAGGATTAGTTTGGCTTCCTTCCCAGAATATACATTGAGCTAGTATTTACCATATCATCGTCACCTTTCCCATTAGTATTCATAGCCCTAGCTTAGGTACACCAACGGAAAAGCTATTTCGTCCCTTCTACTACACACTACATGGTGATTCCTTCCTACAGCGTGCATTATCTACCAATTCTGCACAAGATATGATCTCCGCACAGCTGAAATGGATTTTATTTTTGGATCTAGAGTTATTTATAACGCTCATATCTATACTTGTATTTCCTACTTACAACTTAGGTAGGTATCCTTTACCGATTTTTCGATTCTCTGAACCAAGCATCAGTAGTCGTAAAGCGATAATAGTTTGACATAATGTTACTACACCAAATCTTTGCCAGTCTTTTCTTGTGTAGAGGGAAAATCTAAGCTCTCTTTTGACAACTAATAGTTTACATATCTACAAAATATCAGTCTTTCTTATCGTTTGCTCTTTTAAATTACATTATAATGTTAGAATTACAATAAAGTGGTTCGGAGAATCAAGAATTTATTTAAACACGTAAATGTAATAGCAGTAATGAATGAATTCATGGCATTTGTGCTAAATGGAAGTGACAAGACAATTTGCAAGGACATTAAAATTAATTGCCTTGAAAAGTTAAAAATGGAGATAAAATAAAAATAAAAAATATTAATATACAAAAGTTTTAAAGTGTCAACAAATATAATTTTGTACCTATATTAGGTCATTAGTGTTTTGGAGTTTTATTTAGCATGTAAGTAAAGCCTGCTATCCAATATCACTAAGCTATCTACCCAATTATGGTTATAATAGTTATACTAGACTCTTGTTTCGTGTTTTAAGGTTCACGTATAGTTTTCTGAATAGCTTAGGTTTGTAAAACAGAAAGCTGGATAAAAGTCTGCCAAATAAATCCGGAGAATCCATGTGATTCGGAAAAATGCGGCTCTCTTCTGTTCTGGAAGGAGCATCAATGCGGATTTGGCTAGTGTTGTTGAAACGGAGAAATTATGTGGGGATGGTTGGTGGCTGTTATGGTGGTTCAGTTAGTTTTGTGTTGATATGTGATGTGTTGTTTGTGATTGTAGAGGATTGCATTACATTGCATTGGACTTCTCTAGAAGTTGATTTGGTCGGTCGGCTATCTATGCCTTGTGTTGTGTATTTTATTTCATAGTTCCGGGTGTAAAAATGTTCTTTCCTCCTCCTGAGAGGATTTTATTGCCTTTACGAGACTCCTTTGCTCTTCCTCGATAAATAAAAGTTTTCCGTCGGGGGAATATTGGTTTTGGGTCGAGCGGAGTAAAGTTATTGGTATGTAGTATGTATATTACTGCGATTTGTTCAACACCCCATCAATTCCATAGGAAGAAATATTACAAGAGAGCAAGCGTTGCACATTATTATTTGTGTATGTATTGTAGTCTACGGGTTCGGATAGGATTAGGGCTAAAAGCATAGTTTACAATTTCTTGGCAAGATTTAGACATGTTTTTTAGGGTTTTTGTCTTTGTCCTATTTACAAGATACTGTGTACTGAGCCAGGCCAAGTCAGACAGAGCCGTCCACGTGCATTTATTTTCTTTTTCCTTGTTGAACCGCATAAGAAAAGAGTAATGCCCGATTTAGAGTCAACTTGACATACGATAACATAGTGAATGTCATGTCCTCACAACACAACTGGGATGGGCAGGGCTCTCTCTCTCCAAAATCAATTAAATTTCACCATTATTTAGGAGTCGTTAGCTTCGGTTGGATTTGGATATTAGCGTGTAGAGTGTAAACTTCTGAATTTACAGCAGATAAACATCGGAGGAAATGTACTACATAGTACATAGGTTTATAGGCAGAATAAATATTCATATATTGTATTCCTAGTAGATGGGAGACTAAAATCCCCTATTATTTCTCGTTTTTCCTACTGCATAAGAACTCAAGCAAACCACTGTTTTTGTATTTCACTAAAGGCGTTATCTTCTCAGTACATGCAATCCAATGCAATGGAATGTATTAGAAAGCGAGCTGAGGTTTTAGTATATTCAATGCATATTTCTACTTAGAAAACGTGGGTAGGACGCTTTACAGTACGGTTCATAAGAAGCCTTTCATCATACTTTCACCAGCGGCCTTCACAACATTTTACACACTTTCACAAAGCATTTTTAAATATCTTCCGAGATTTAGTTAAAAGATTTCTTGAATACATTTATCGGTTAACACAGCTTCAAATTATTCCTCTTTTCTCTTATACATACGAGCGTAATCAATCTTGAAGTAGTAATTTAACAAATACAACCAATTGCTAATTGTAAAAATTCTAAACAACCTAGAAAACTATTTTATTGTGGTGAAAGTAGAGTGAAAGCTTATTCTTGAAACTCGTTGTACTTATCTGCATTCGCAATAGCATACGTATCGTATAAGTAGACTACACACGGAGAGATAATGTTATTTGCTACGATGCTTTCTGTTTTGTTGTAAAATAGATGTGTTTCACAGGATTGAACCCTGTCCCAAATAGTTTTTGTTGGGTGCATCCCCAGGGCAGCTCCAAAGACCACTCAATTTCATTTCTACAATTTTACTCTCCCTATCTTTCTTTCTCAGTCAAGTTAACTCCAGTCACTTCACTTATTCTAGCAAAGGCACCAAGATGTTCTTGATGTGTTTAGCAATGGAGAAAATCGTTGCTTCGGTTCGGGCAGATGATAGCAGGATAATACGATATGCATAAGGGAATTACGCAGCAGATATCCATCTATGGCTAAACGAAAATCTTGTCTATTATTGCATTGTAGTCTTACTTTACTAAGGTTTAGGCCTGCTCCTGCTGCCTGCCATGCGATGGCAGTTGTCTGTGTCTTGCCTTGACTTCAGTTTTTTTATACCATTTCCGGCACACGTCAAATATCTCACTATTTATTTCTTCGTATTCCTATACTTTACTCAGAGGATAGCCGTATTTATGTCCAGCAGGGTCCCCCAATAATAAATGTAATAGATATGGAGCCTAAGCCATGGAATACGGTAGTATAGTTGGTGAAAGTCGGACAAAGGAAACAAACGGAGCTGCTACTGTAGACAAAAGTTTGACAATCCTTGTCACATTGATCTTGGCCCATGTCACAACTGTTTCTCACATTGTCATTGTGGAACTTCTGTTCAACAGCAGATATGAAAACTAAATATATCATATATTTTTGTCATGGATATCATATTAACTAAGTTAAGGAGTTTGGGAGCCACCACTGAGCTGTGGGTTTAGCTTAGTTGTCAGTACAGCGATTGATAATTAAAACTGCCAAGCCGCCATAGTCAGCCCGCCCGAGTGTGTAATGTTGTTTAATTTTAATGATATCGATCCTTGTCACACATCCACTTCTAAACAAACTATTTATCACTTTTTCTATTAAAATGAAGACAATGTATATGCACTCCCTTTGAAACGGCATTGTCTATCTAATATTAGAGGAACCACATTAGGACAAATCCGAGCTATCAAATGTAAGAGGATCACCCAAGGATATCCATATTGACTACCAGTAGGTAGAAGCAGTAAAATGTATTTCATAGTATACTTTGTTCATTTATGCATAAGTAGTAGCGGTATCTTATATTTCCAATCAATACGGTTCCTAGGCATCCTAAGGATATGTGGTATACCAAGTTTCATCATCCTGAGTCAATGCGTTCGGGAGTTATCGTGCCTCCGGACGGATGCACGGACAGACATTACGACTGCATAAGCACGCCTTGAACACTCGGGCGGGCTAAAAAGACGATATCAAGGTAAAGATTACACTATGACAATGATAACTGATTTATTATAGGTCATGGCATGGCTGAATTATTATTTATTTGGAATCATTAAAGTATAATGTTTATCAAGATGTATTGAAAAGCCTTCTTGTAATTCTTAAGTTATATTTGTACCCCATTCTGTACGTAGTTAAATTATTTCCTCACACTTTACAATACTTATACACATTTGCAGGCCATCGGTTCTTATATAGTAGAACTTTTAAACTGCTAATTCTGTCAAATGAGTGCCTAACCGGTATAACTGCAAGAAGAGAAAGCGAAGTTGCAATTTACTACGTAAAAGATATTTCGAATTTTTTGATACGTTTCAAGAATGTCAATTTCCTTCCTGTTCTATTTGTACTTACAACTATGCAATTATAAATGTCAAACTAACGCATTCTGTATGAACTTGAAAAGATCCTTGACAAAATAAGGGCCAGGCGACCAAAAGATAAGGGGATGTCAATAACACGTTCCATTTCCGCTGTTATGTCCCATTTCAAAGAATATAAAACGAAAGCAAATAAACAGGAAGAGAAATGAGATTGTGTCAATGCGTTTTGGAGTATGAGAGATGAAGTAGAAGTAAAATGCGAAGTAGAGCATTTGTTAAATTTTACGGTAGAAAATATGGACTTGTGAAGTATGGAAGTACGAATATATCTGTACATGTACCTACATTACATACGATCATAAGACCAAGAGTGGAAATAAAGATATAACTGTAACTCAAAGGTGCCAGCTCGTAATGTTTCTAATCTATTGCATTTTATGGGAAGATCCTTTATAGTCTGGCATAGCCTTGCATGAGAGTCGAGTGGAGCAAAGCCATGGAAGCCAAGCCAAGCCACTAGAGAAATAAATGGAAAAAATCGGCTCTCATACAATTACACCGAGACTTGTTTCATTGAGAGAGTTACGACTTTTTTAATAGTGGGGCATAAACTCTACGAGAATTATCCCCATTCACTGGTATTGTCATCTTCCTTTTATTCCGTTACAAATGCTCTAATGCCTTCCCTCCTTTCATTTGTATTCTAAACGGCTAATCTGAGTCCATCAGTAAATGCGGACTACTTCTTTCAGCAGCCAATTCCGTTGCAAACTTTTTATTTCCTATATCCTAGTCATAGTAATGCATATAGAAATATTCGAGGAAGAACAAAAGTGAACTGAACTACTTACATGTATATATAATAATATATTGACTACGTTACTCCACTCGTTAAGTTACATTACATGTTAACATCCTCGCCTCGCATTCGCGTTATGTAATAACATGTACAAATAGTAAACTGTGTGTGTATATATTATAGCGGATGTACTACGTATTTATATGCAAATGCTACCTTTCTTTATATAAAATAAGTTAGAGCAAATAAATTCTTGGGATCACTTCCCATTGTGCGTGACAGGACAAGGAACAGAATGCTATGCCTTAGAATATCCAATTGTTACATATGTACAGTAGGATTGTCTGTTATGTAGAGTAGGAAACTCTTCTGTGGTATGGTATGGTATGGTATGGTGGAAGTGGATTGGATAGAAAAAGCCTTTACTTACTTACGTTCTTCTGACTTTCTCTTCAATTGTACTGGCATTTCGTCGGTTTTACACTACTATACATAGATTACAATGGCTACTGGTTACAGCAGACAGTTGAGTGCCATCGAACAGATTTACGACAACGAATATTACCGGATCAAGCGACTCACTCAACCTTACGAAGTGAAAAAACAGTGCGTAAGTCTTTAGTTTATTGTACTACATTAAACTCGAATGCTCCATGTGGAGAATAATATAGTCACTCAAATATTAATATGTTACATAACATCTACATAGCTACTTGATAGTCTATGTTATGGATAACTTTATTTTATGCAGAGCTAAAGATAAAACAATATTAAGCATCCATATAAAACATGCATAAAGCGATTCAGTCATGTATTTTTATTCAAGGCAGAACTATTACTAGGATAAAGTTCAAGAAGCCCAAATGTTAACAAGTGTAGGATAAACTTTCAATAAATACAAATAAAATCCTGTTGAGCAAACCTCCGAACATACAAAATCGGTAGCCAGTCTGCCGATCATGTTAGTTGTGCTCGTTATTAATGGAAACTATTTTATATGGGTGGTGATCCCGTCTGTTTGTCCTTATGTTGTTTTAGAGGTAATTCGATCTGCAATATTACGTTAATTCAGTAAAAGTCGGTAAAAAAGGTGCATTTAGGTTGACCTAGTTAACTAAACATAAGTCAAGGCAAACCATTCCACACAAAGTGAACGCAAAACTTTCTGGTACAATATTTAACGGGTTAAATGTGTCACAGTGGTCTCCTTCTTATTTACACCTCTTTTGCAAGGTTTATTATTGACTGAAGAATCGTTAACTTGTTTTTGGCATTATTTTTCCTAAATTATATAACATGAATTAGATTGAGACGTTTTCTGCGGAAAACTTGTAAGTGAGTATTAAATAGAAGTTACATACGTACGTATGTGTAATTTTGTAGAGATGAAAGAGATGCACGAGTATGTAAGCACTACACATGTATGTGGCTTAAACCTTTGAACAAGCCCTCTGAAAAAGATTTTTAGCTAACACTTCGGCTTTATTGTTTCATCCAGCTTTCTATGATCTAATGACGGCAGATGACTAATTAAATTTAATGTGGCACTTAAACGGTAGTTAAATACATGTAGGCTAGCTAGTCTTACCTAAGAAGATTGCTTAAAGCCCATTCGTTCTTTGTATGTTCGTCGTTATTAAAGACTCTCAGAGCGTATTATATTACATCTTCTTAATGGGCAGAGAAGAAAGAAAGAAGCTGTTTGACTTAGTGCAGGAAGATTGGCGAGCCTACGTGCGTAGGCGGCAGGCAGGCTATTTATATGGCTTAAAAAGTCTAACTGCATTTTATACGTTGTTTAATTCCATATTCAATAAAAGAACTGGTGTAGCTTCGTGTGTAAAGTATATAAAGCCTTTGTCAAAAAGTGAGATGCCATAACAGAAAACATTTTAGTGGGTTATAAACTACATTTTTCATAATATAATGGGGACTTATTGCAACAATGGAGTATTAAAGCATTGTTTATCATTGATGCCTATCTCGTCTCGTAAAAAGTTTTACTATGCAGGTTTCGATTGTATATTTATTTTCCTGTAAATAATAAAGCTGAGTTTAGTATATTGGTAAGGGCAATAAACACCTTTTTATCTTTTACTATGTACATCACATACTAAGGAACTAACTTCAAAAAGTGTTCCAATAAAAACAAAAAATGAGATACACCATAGAGGAAAGGTGCTTCCAAGCTGTCTGAATCCCCGTATGTAATGCAAGTACGAATTAAATATCTAAATAGACTTGCACATAAACAAATTATAAACTGCCTACTGCCTACAAAGCCAGATCATCGCGTTTGCTGCTTTGTGTTCACGGAGAATTGCTTCCACTTTGCTTTTACTTCTGTTTTAATTATTAAGTTTTATTAACGGTAAGGTTCCTTCCATCCATTATATTGTAGGAATAATAATTATACTTCACACGCTCGCCGCCCGCCAGTTAGCCTTTGCGATTATAGAAAAGTGGTATACGGCTAAAAGGCGTGCGTCGGCTCCGCTCGCATAATTGCATTTATCGGTGCAGAATTCTGAACGATTAGATTGGGTTGCACTTCGTGCAACCAATCACCGTTCAGAATCCTGCGCCAATAAATATACAATTATTACTCCCAGAAAACTCGGTTTGTTAAGCCGAATGTGTATTCTATATAAATAAATATAGTATAGGCACACAAGATTAATAAGTTATATGAATAATTGTTTGCAATATATTGCATTACATGTGTGTACATACATGCATACATCCATATACATAAGTAACTACAAATACCTATACAACTAGTTCGTTTGTTTACAAACCTGGCAATGCTGCGTGGAAGGAAAACTAAAAGGGAAGGAAGAGTACGTGGAAGTAAAAGTAAAGTGGAATAATTTTACTATTAGCGCTGCTTTGATACCCACACCGCTATGATTTGGATCTTTATATTTGTTGTTATAATGAACGTCAAAGGGAATTTACCATACTATTTAATTTACAAATAGTTTGACTTATACTGTATACTCAAATTGGCGTGCTCTGTTTTCCCTAAAGTATATATAGGTACATATACAGAATGTATAGCTAGCTAATATTATTTATTTAGCTTAGTTTTTAGTTCCTGAGTAGGCAGTATCCTTGCCGCGTATAAGGCTACCTTATTTGCCGAATGCAATACACATTTTACTACGGATTACCAAAAACATAATCTCTTTCTAGATATCCTGGAATTTAGACCATTTTTTCTATCAAAGCTTCATCTTTCTCCATAATATGTATTATTGGAACTCGGGATTGACAAAGTATTGAATTAAAAAATATATTATTATGTATACAAAATACAACCCTGCTTCTAACATGCAACCGTGAATTAAACGTATACAAGACTGAAGATGCTCCTAAACAACCGCCCTTGTTTTCCTATTACTATTACACAGTAATTCAATTGTTTGCAGATTATTAAGTCATAACCAGTAGTCATTTATTCCAAATCGTAGATTGTACTTTATTATTATAAAACTAGGTAGGTAGATAAGGAGTAAATGCTTTTAAACATTCAGAAATATAAAGAGCCACAACCCAGACATGCATTACACTGCAAATAATTTTTTATCTTTTAATCCAGCTTAGGTATAATCAGCAAAATTGTTTGCATTGCACAACTTACAAAGGGTAATTTTTCATGATCTTTCATTAGTTCATTTTTACACTTCTTTGATGTGTGTTTTAAGCCACTTTGCTTCGTATTGTGTGCGGGTCGTTTCTCCGGAAGTAGTAGGAAGGCATTGTATTGGTACTATTAGGAGAGAGTGCAGCGGTAACGTCCCTTTTGCTTATATAGTTAACACTTAGCACACTATTAGTGTACATTCGGCACATTATTTTTATTATGGCCCCATATATTGATTAAGTTCTGAAAAGACGCAGAAAGCCCTGTATAGCTAGAGTACACTCTAGTACAAAAACTACATGCTTAACTTGTTCTAAGGTCATTTCGATAAAATGCATACAAGTTTTTCCACGGAACTCGAGAAGCATACGGTGCACACGTTACTGCATTACGCAACTGTACTAAATGTTACTCAAAACAGAGCCGAAGTCGACCTGCTTTCCTACTTTGATGGCTTAGCCCTCAATTCTGCTTACACATCGGATATACTTACAAGTATTGTTTTTGTTACTGTCATGTCTTGTCAGAGTAAATTATAGCGGGAGTCTGTAGCGTGCATTATAAGTAAGTATGTACTAATATAATATTATGTCTGTATCTACTATATCTTCACGGTACTTACTGATATTGAAAAGGAAAACACTTACTGATATCAACCTTGAATGACAAAATGCAAAAGTAGGTAGTGAAACACGAGGATGGTTTGGTTGCCTTTAGCTTTCCCTTTTAGGGAAGCGAGTTAACTGTCGATAAAATAATAGTGTAATACTTAACGACATGAGAACGTAAAAGTTTTCCCAGAATACTGAAGTAAAAGTAAAGTGAAAGTAGAGGAAGGGAAAAGATATCCTTGGGATGAGTACTAGTATTAGAAACTATATTTGTGGGGGTCTGGTATGTTTTAGAAGAGAGAAAAGTGAAGTGAAGAATTGTCTAGTTCAATTACTTTGGCAAATGGGAAGATGTGCAGAGTTAGACGTAGCCCTGCATAACATCCGTCACGATGTGTACATTTCTTCCGTTTTAACAACGTAAAAAAGGGGAAAGTAGGAAAACTTGCTCAGATTTATTTGTATGTGCTGAAAAGAAAAACTGAAGGAGCCAAATTGGAAGAGAACGAAATCGTTACGTCCACTGACCATTGCAATTACAGTGTATTATTTTATGTTAACTATTTCTACGTCCTAGTAGTGTCCTGTCCTGCTGCCGGGTTCTATTCTGTGGAGTAACTACATTGCCTTGCCGTTGCCTTGCCTCATATTGAATTGCTTGCATGGCCATGAGCAAAGCCACAGCAATCAGGAAGCCTTTAAACCACACTATCATATAACTCATTAAATCCCATTGCCTCCATGTACACAAATCGTGAGGGAAGGATAGGCCGTAACATAACATAACATAGCGTTACTGCTATCCTGTCCTGTCACACAATATTCCAGCGAAATACTTATATGAGATGACATTAATAAAAAAAATATTGAAGCTAATGGTCTCCTTTCACAACTCATTATGTTCCCTTGTCAAAACACTAGAAGCCATTACAGTTTTTTCTGCTACATAGCTCCGCTTTCATTTTCATGAAAGTCAGCAATAGGCCTCCCGTATGTATGTTACCCATAATTTCTATGTGATCTTGGTCAGAACTGACCCCCTTTTTTATTTTTATATTTTTTACACAGTACTGTCAAATAGCAAATCTTATGTACACTGTAAATACCATTTTACTTAATGTTTTAAGGTACGTTTTTCGATAATAACACTTTGTGCAAATTCTTTGAGTTCCAAAGCAAATAGTACTTAACATTAGTATGTCTTTATATCCTTAAGGTGAAATTCCAGGGCAGGTGCAGGTGTTTTGTTTACATTCTAAATGACAAAAGGCTCCTTCAGAACACAAGGAAGAAAAATTCTAACAATTTTTAAGACAGCATGCCATTGCATACCAACTTAGCTCACCACGCTGTTTTTGTAGAGCTGTGTACACAAAATGTTTTGATGTTCTCGAATGTAATTTGTGAAGAAGAGATTATGTTTTCGTTTTTATATACTAGTAGTTTGAAGGTATGATTACCTACATAGTTGTATGTATATGGGTAGTGCATATAACACAGATGGCTCATAAACTATCGTGACAAAACTAGTAGACTAATTCGTTGCAAATTTTCCTACACATTCAGGAAAGTGTCTAGCCCCAAATCTGTTTTTGCCTGACTAGATGTTAGGCTGAAGGTTCTAGAGCGGAAATTATGTTGTCAAGTCACACTTCTTTTCGTTGAATATCGCAGAGCTATGCAAAGGAACGAGAATAAAATGAGTGAGATGGCTAGAAAGTAAAGTAAAAGTAGGTAAGAGAAGTTAGTAAGAGTGTGTGTGTAATGTAGAGCATTATATAAGTAAGTATAAGTAAGGAGTAAGCGAGCACTCTGCACTAGACTGCACCCCTCCCGGTTTCCTTTTCTGGTTTGGTTCCTTTGCTAGATGTGGGGAAGGAAGTGCATAAATCAAAGCTATCAAAACAGATATTTTGCATTGCAAAGGCCCTTAGCTGTCAAATACTGTGCTCTTTTAGGTCGCAAAGACATTTACGTTAATACGACCAGCATTGTGTTATACACTAATGCAAACAACCAAGAACTAATATGAACTAAGGTATATAAATGGAGCTACGTAGTGGCAATAGTGTATAATATAACTTATTTTTACTTAGAGTGAAAGCGGGGAAAGTCATTTATATAATTAAGTGAAGGGTGCTTAAGCCCGGTGAGAATTTATCTTGAGACGAACCAACTGACTGCTTGGCTGTGAAACTCTAATGTTGTAAGTAAAGTAAGGAGCTACGAACAGTGTGCTATGTAATATGTAATATGTACTTGAACAAGGAAAGCATTTCCTTATTACTTTTCCCAGTCTCACTATATATATAATAGTACATACTGTCCATAAAATGCTCTTTCAGCTTAGGAAACCAACTGTGAAATATAGGATACGATCAGAAACTGTGGACTGGAAAATTCTCGAGTAATATCTGTAGTAAGTACAAGTACTAGAGTCTATCTCTCTCATAAGTTTTATATATGTTCTTATAATGTAGTAATGTCGTGTAATGTAATGTAATGTCTCTGTAATTCTAATTCGCATTCCATTTGCCCTCATATAAATAAGTCGGCAGCCTTCGCGCTCTTTCTCTTTCCCTGTGCATAATTCACAAGAAAACTATAAGATAAGCCTTTGTCTTTGTATACATTATTCATTCATCCTATGAGGAGACACCCACAAGACTAAAACTTCCCTTGTACCATGCCAATTCCATAGTCATGCTTACGTACGTAGTGTATAATGCTTACGCTACATAGAATAGACATGCTAGAATCACATTAGCTAATTTATTACATAAGCCAAACCATCTGACGTAACTTAATGTATTTTCGGCACAATCGCATTTTTATGGCAGGACAGGAAACACATTCGTTGTCTTTGAAGACTAGACAGGTATGGCATGCTACAAATATGTATTACGCTCTTTACTGTACCATGCCATGCCACGAATTGCATATTTATGTTTTTAACAAATTACTTTCCCACACATCAAAATCAATATTAATGTAAATACTTCCTTTGTTCTTTCTCAAAAATTCTGCGTCGTGCCTTATTGATTGCTATTACATCAATCAAAATTTCAATATAAACGTAATATAATTATGAAGTTTGAACTTTGGACTTTCTGCAGTTTGCCAGTTGCATATTCTACATATTTCTCTTTTTCTTGATCCCGTTCCTTCCACAAAATACAGATACATAGCTTCTTATGTGAAATCTTCCTTAAGATGGAAGGAATTTAATTTCAGAGTTAAAAGTTCAGGAAATAATACTTGAGTATAAATAGCACTAGACATCAATCATGTAATTACACGTATGCATACTGCGTATTAATAGTTTTTGCTGGTAAAATTGTAATCAAAATGAAACACAAGTTATCTTTATTGTTAATTCTAGAATCTTGCTTGCATTTTTTCTAATCTTGGTATTTTATGCCAGAAGCATATCGCTATCGATATTATGGCTGTTGAATATCTATATGAAATTATTAACTATAGAGTTCTGAATAAATATCTACTAGTAATTAATTGGAATTCAAAGTATCTGTAGCCTGCTAACTCAATTCATGGTAATAAATGGAAAATTATGAGAAATTGGAATGTCCCCCCATTCCTGAAGATATAAATTGTTGTAAAACTTTTGGAAGAAAGTAAAGTAAGTAGCTAACGTGTCTCTGACAGTCACACATACACACAACACACACAAGTGTATTATGTATAGCTGTGTAGTATACTATTTAGTATAGGTATCGATTATTCCCTTGTGTTGCATATACATAGAATAAATGAAGAGACTCACTCACTCGAGAAAGTAGGAGTAAAACAAGGCTAACAGATAGGAGAATCGTATTTATCTGCATGTACACATCCAGCCAGCTATCTTTATGTGATGTGGTATCTCTTTACGGTGCCCAGAGAAAAGTTGCACAGGAGGAACAAATTGGATTTCTATCTCAGTGAGTACACTACGGACGAAGTTCAGTACACTATAAGTACCACACATCTATCTAGTCTTTCAAATCGATGGGATGCTGATATTACTTATTAAGGCTAAATCTGTTCGATTTACTTCTGCATGGCAGTCTAAGTTTTGCTTGAGTGCTCCCTGGCAAATTCTTCTGTTGCAAGCATCATGAAAAAGTGGTGCCAGAGCTCCATTCCAAACTACAACAAAGTTTCCGGGATACTATTCGCAACTAGCAACAAACTTGAGACTCGGACGAATCATGCTACATTTACACTATGCTCACCCTCAGTCTTACTAAGCAATAATAAATACTTCTTATACTACTGGCTACTATCTACTGTCTATATTTAGTAGAATATATATGCTCTAGGCACATTGTACAGCAAAACGCATCTTCCGTAGTTAAGCTTCCGATTTTCCCACCTAGCTAGTAGCTACCTAGTACCTAAATATGTAGGCTTTTCAGAAGAATTGACAACTTTTTGATTAGAATATTTTTGGGGAATAAATATTTGCTATCTAACTTTCCTTCTACAATTTTTGAGATTTTTAATAAATATATTATATGACAAATATTCTATAGATTTTGCAGAGCTGCTAGTCAAAAGTAATTTTAATCGCAATTTTTGCTACAATAATGTAATAGGAGAGGTAATTGTAAGCAAAACAATGCCAGCAGATTGCCCTGTGCCTATGACTATGACACATGTGCATACTAAATGTTCCTAACAAAATTGTTGGTATTTTCCAATCGAAGTTACCTAGTTAATTATAAATACGTTGTGCAATACTAAACCATTACTACATTATATTTCTTCGAGTGTATAAAGAAAATAATCTGTAATGTACACGCTTATGTTACGTAAATAAGTCTATGAAAGATAGCTAGATTAATATTGAATACATTCCAATCAAGAATAATCTCAGCAATATACTTGAGCAGTAGTTTCAAATTGTATTAATCAATCCAAGTCACGTTCTTGACATGTTTCCCAAGTATATTAATTGAATCTTATGCAATTTTTATTTACTACTCATAATTCTAGTATAAATAGAATATTATGCAATATCCAATCTATGTACCCGTCACTACATACATAGGTAGTAGGTAGGTACTTTATAGAATTCTCTGTAATGTGTGAATGTACGTGTATACAACTAAGTCTATGTAATATCTTTGCACTGTTTAGGTTTGGTGGGAGAAAGGTAAAAATAAATTGATGTAGGTAGTTTGAACTTTGTCAGTTGTAGGTAATCGAAAAAGTAAAGAGAAATGTACTGGACTCAATCGCAGAACAGTTAGAGTTGGAGTGGTGGATAGTGGAACATGCATTAAGTGACATGGTAATCGTGTCAATGTGATATTTAAGTAACAAAACGAGTGTGACTAATCATGTAGTTGTAGGAAATAACGAGTGTAATTTCCTTAAGGAGAATTAATCTTGAATCTAGACATGAGACACGCAATCTCTAATCTTAGACAGAGAAATGGAAACTTTTATGAATTACTTACTACCACGTACGAAGTGCATGGGCACATGCCAGCCAATGTAATGCATGCCACTCTGTCTAATCTAATCTACAACTAGTCTTTCACTTTACAATTAATAACCGTTCTGTAGTGGAGCTTTAAGCAAATACAGTTATATATTATGTCATGTTGTAATCTAATGATGATAAAAGGACGCATGAATGTAAAGTAAGTAGTTTGCGTAAAAGTTGTAAGTAGTTACACAAAGTCGGATCGGCGTGTTTAACCATAGGGAGAACTAAAAATAGGAGCACATGTGCTTTCACCAGTAAGAACAACTGAAATCTAGTTCAGTCTAGTTACGGTTATACTATTGTACCTTCATATACTATATTGTACTATGTCTAGTGTCATTAGTTAAGCTGGGAGCTTTATCGTTTCAGCAATGCTGTGTAATCGTAATAATAAATCTTATTTCTTTTTTCTGGCAGACGGAGTATGGACTTACCGAGGAACAAGTTGGGGGTAAGATTGCATCTTTCATTTACTATTCTTAAGTATTAAGCACTAAAAATAGAATCACGTACATAGATAAAATACATTAGTTAGTGTACCATGATATAAATGACACACAATACATACGTCTACTCTAAATACACAGTCCCGTACTAACTTATTAGCAACTTGTCCTGTCTTGCGACTGTTTTACTAATTAGCGACGACAATCATACAAAATAAATAATTAAAGGAAAATATTTCTTACTCAATTACCTATATTGATAACCTATATTAATATTAATATAGGTTATCAATAATAAATAACCTAACCTATATAAATACCAAAAAATTGTCTCGTTTTTCATATTGTTGACAGTGTCAACTGACGCTGTTCCCACTTTCCCTGCACATACAAGTATATGACAATAATTACTCATGAAGGCACATCTCCCCCTCTACAATCTGCATACATATACTATCTGTATTGTTTATCTTGTATTACTAAAATATAATTGGTTGACATTGATCCTCACAATAAACATTAAGACATATGATCACACATGTAACAACAAATTGGATTGATTTAGGATAAAATGAAATCTAAAATAAATATGTATTTAGTAAATATTTGGCTCATTTCCTGTCCTAATATTGTCTTTACAGACAATGGAAACTCAATAGAACCATAAAGTCTCAAAGTTCTCGATAAAATATTGATTTTCGGGGCTTGTTGATTTTTCTGTTCATGATTCTACCATTTTCAATCCATTTACCTTTATGGGATTCGAGAGGTATAGATGAAAGTAAAATGTTTAACCTTCTTTATACATATTATCAGCATATTGAAATATACTATCTGCACAAAATGGTTATACTTTCGTTAGCTTTGTTCATAAATAGTTCATATTTTTATTAACCCGTCTGAAATTTGCAGGGAAACATAAATAAGGACTCTCCATCAAAGGAAAAGTTGAGAAGTACACATACATACATAGTATATAAGCTTCATACATAAGAAAGCATCTTTTATTGTTATTAGCTACTTACCGCGTTTCACGTAGAGTACGTATATAAGAAGCGGAGTTATCGGAGTGTCTTGAGTTTTGAGTGTGGTTGATAAGATACATACGTACATAATAATATTATTATTAGCACGTGGTGTACAGATAGGAGGAGGAGGAGAAAGCATAATAACAAATGACCTTCTTCCGTGTCTACACTCAATTCCATTTCTCTACATTCATTCATCCATGTCTAATCTATTCAATCTGCTCTTTTTCATTTTATTCGCTCCGTCAAATTCACTTGGCTTCTGGTTACCCACACCCTTGTCACTACAGGTTTAGTGTTCAGTCTGGATTGATTTGATATCATGTTCATGTTGAGAACATTTTGTGTGTGCTATATGATCTGGTCTCGTCTGGTATGTACATTATTTCACAATGCGCTATTTTACGCTATGTGAGTTCAATTGCAGGGCATTGTTGCAAAGTAATGGGACAAGAACAACCAATATTATGTGTAGGGACTATGAACTATGTAGGTATCTTAAAAGTTATAGTTTGTCGAGTTTAGGGTAACAGTACGCTAGTAAGTTCACATTCACATGTGACTCAAATCAAATTCGGCTTTAGGTAGGTAAGGTAGGTATCTTTCTCTTTTTTTCTTCAATATAATATTTTCAAATATGTTGTCGTTCCTTTCGTGAAGCAGTTTATATTTGAAAAGAAAGATTTGTAGAACGCAAAGCTACACCGGCTTGTTATTCTATATTCTATGATATGCTATACTATGTATGACTTGCTCTCTCCAAAAGCTGGGTAAAAGTGTAGGCGAATGGTTAGAAAAGCCAGGTCAGAAAAGTTTGAGTCTCTCCAACGAAAATATACATTAGAAATCCGGATGCGGCAGATGAAAAGGAAAGAGCCTGGATTCTGCTGGTCTAGATGTGGATGTGGAACTCAACTCAATCACTCCACTCTGCGAGGAACTAAATGCACAAGTTATGTTTTTACGGTTCGCGACATGGATTGGCGAGTCGCGAAGTTAGTTTAGTTTAGTTTAGGTAGTGTACAATAGCTACATTACAATAAAGACTCAACTAAAAATAGTTGTAGACCAGGGAGAGGATATGGAGTATTATGGAATATGGAATATGGAGCACAGTACAGTACAATGTTGAATTGAATAGCACTATGAGCATGATGCCATCATAATGCATTATATGACTAAGAGAAAGTGGTAAAGATTTTTCGGAGAAAGTTACGCTTAGTTTTGAATGGAAATGCCCATTTGCAACCACAACAACCCCAAGGAACAAATTGCAAAAAATATTCTAGGCCATATTTCATGTCTCTTAATGCTTCAACGAATTTTCTCCATTCTTTCGAATATATTCCTACGGATAATATTAATATAAATATGAGCTTACTAACATACTTTTCTTATAAGAACAATCTTTGACCATTTTCATAATAATAAAAAATACAGAACAGTACAGATACTATAGAGTTCTATGCTGACATAATATTCCACATACATTAAAATACAGAATGTACGTACATGCACATTTGTGGAATGCTTATGTCTCTACTTTTTATCCATCATGCTTAGATCGTACTTCGTACTATCGTAATCCTTACTGCCTTCAGTTGGTTTTTCTTCGCGATTGAATTCTTTTTTCATAGATATATGTAGAGTTGTGACAGAATTGTTTTACAATTGAATTGTGTTCATGCAACCCAAATAGTGAATGGCGAATGGGGACAAATATGAATATTAACATAAATGCATTCATACTAAGTATAATATTGTATGCAAAACTTTTCGAATAATATTTCCATTTTTCCAAAATATGTCTTTCTGCAACGTTTACATTTCAATTCTCTCTCTTGTCACGTAAAAACGAATCATGAAATACCACTATGTAGTTTGCGTGTAACGAATACCGATTTATGGTAAAATTAAATGGTACGAACAGTACGAAGTTGAATACTAGAGGCGACACAAAACGACAAAACAATGATATCTTACATATTATTATGCACAAGCCTATCTATTCCTCTACCTAGACCAATAATTTTGGTATCAAAACCATAGTGCAGTATTTTCTATAATATTTACATTACATTATTTTATCACCATTAGATTACAACATGATATAATGTATAACTGTATTTGCTTACATACGTCCAGTTCAGCTGTATCATTATAATATAAATGCATTTGTTATCATCCCTTTGCCTATAAATTAATATTGAATTTTTGATTTCTTTGTTGACAGAATTTAAGGAAGCTTTCATGCTATTTGACAAAGATGAAGACGGAATGATTACCGTTGCAGAGCTCGGTGTCGTCATGCGATCACTAGGCCAGCGACCCTCAGGTTTGTTACTAGTTACATGTTAAGATCAATAATACAATTTATATAATAAGTATCTTTACTATCTTTACTTTGGTACATCAAATAATAATAATATGTAAGTAAAGATAGTACATTACCATATTTACTCATTATTGCTCTGGTTCGCTGATTTTTACGAAATACGTAACGTAATAAGTAGATTTAGGCAGACATAAAAATAATATAATTCGAATGTATACAATAATATGCGTAGAACAACTGTAACTTTCATCAGTAAACAATAAGAATTACTCTGTAGCCCAGATTTTAGTGCATAAAAGTACCTAAAATAATTTCGATAAGCTGTAGCTGTAGCTGTTGATATCCATAATGCATTTTATGACAGATGCTTATATGCACAGTCGGTACAGATACACATTAAGTGGTTTTCCTTCCCTATTATTATTATTATACGAAGGTCAGAGTCGGGTCATAGAGAAATCAAAATCACTGTACATTGTAGAGTATTAGGTAAGTTGGTTAGGATGTTAGACGCAAAAGACAATCTAGGAAATTGTGGTTAGCTGTGCTCTTGTTCTTATATTATATCGAACACGAGCTACATAGAGGTCGAGATTTATTTCATTTGTGTGCAGATCAGAAAAGCTACAGTAAAGTATTTTCTTCTCAAGTGGTGAAGATTGGGAAAGATTTGAGTTTTGTCTCTTGCCATTACGAATTCGAGTACTATGCACTCTGCTTAGTGTACTCCAGGACAACAGCACTAGCAAAAGTAAAAGTGCTCTATATCTGAATTCTGACGCTGATGCAAAAAGCTAGCGTATTTCTGTAATACATGAAGAACCTACTTACATAACTCTATTTTCTGCTATCAACTATTACCTCGTACTACGTCGTAGTATCTGAGTATCTGCCTTAAGATGAGACAGAAAATTGTTAGGACAATTCTGCTCTCGTGCTCATCTTCAGTTTACCCATATACTATAATGTGTTTACCATGGAATATGGAAGGAAGAGAAGCGTACCTACTAATATGTGCAATACTATTTACTACTACATATTATACAGATAAAGCTAAGACTTTTGCTGTGCAAGTAAAAGTAAAGGCCCCCTGCTAAAATAAACGAGGACAAGACAAGAAGCGAAAAGAGTCTACTCCAGACTCCAGATTCGCACAGATAGAAAAGGTATTACTAACAGGTCCAAGTCCAGGCCAAGTGAGGACCATGCCATGCCATTGCCATCCCAGGTCGACTTAGCTACAACGGGAATTCCAATAGGATCGGATAAACTTTTCGAGATGAGGATGACACGAATCGTTTTATTGGATTTTCCATTATTTGTATGCTAGGCACGTCACTCTATTTGCACCTTTCCCGATCGTTTCGGATTTAGCAGGATCTTCCTCAGAACTCTTCCTCCCAATCCTCACTTCTCTACCAATACTTCATACTATCTGTACATGCTATATAACACCTTATCTCATATTTATTTCTTCAGTCTTTTCCCTATCCAAATACATTTCATTCCGTTTTACCAAAAAAATATAATCCAGATCCAGCCAACCCAACCGCAGAGACCAATACAAACAAATTCTTTTAAACTTACATCATCCAATATGGTATATATGCTACGTTATCCCACGAATCCGAGATCCTTCGAACAAATTCAGTAACCTAAATCGCTCTGGGGAAACTGAATAAGTTTATTTAATAAAACTATAACCATCTAGAATGAATACCCCATAAATAATCGGGATCTTGTAAATTGTTAAAGGCATTTTTTGTCATTGGAGAGCTTAGGAACTTTTACTCTGTCATTCTGTTGGCTATGAAGTAATAAATATTGCATAGGCATACAATGACAGATGTGCAAAATTTTATAACGGTAACGGTCATGTCATAACCATAATTGTAACTCAATACAAATACCTATATCGGTTCAAATTGTACATGCCAAAACAATTTAAATGCAGATTATTCAAACTCGCGTATTTGCATTAATTTAACTTGAGCTGTAATTATTACAGCTCCAAGTTCCAATTCCAATTGTAAAAATTGAGAATCTTCTCAATCCCTATTTTATTAAAAATATACTAGTAACAAACCGTTTAAATATATTTCTATGATACATCTCAAATCATATAATAATTACAATTTTGCAAAATGGTAAAACCCGCGCCATATTTAGTTGCAGAAGAATTATATTCGTGAAACACTGCACTTTATAGTTAATACTAATGGTTTAAAGCAGAGTTTCACGAATATAAAACTAATGTTAATAAGTTGTCATTTAATTACCCGCTAATAAAATTATTTTGCAGCAATAAAAGCAGCCTAATAAAATCTCAAATCCGCCAATTTTTGTTTATGCAATCAATTAAGTCTAAAAGAGCCTATTCACTAAGTAGACTGTACATTGTACATATTAGAAATGAAATATTAATTTTATCTATTCTATATTGATAATTACTATTGTCTATCCCTATAATGTACTTTAGCGACTACATTTATATTTTAATAATTAATGTTCTCAATATAGTAATAAAACAGTAAAAAATTAAATCAACAATACAATACAATTGGCAATGATATAATAAGGTACTTTAATTGTACAATATTGCCATTTTGAGGTGTTGGAATTTTGTGCTATTAACTTTTATGTACAGTACGTATTACGTATAGTACATAAGTATTTATATTTATGGTAAATGGCAAGTGCAAAAATGGTTTGTTGCATGCATGTGTGTTTCTGTGCTAAGTAGTTGAGCACGTTGCGTTGTCAAAGAAATCAGAGCGTAGAAGCTAGAGCGAGGGAGCGTAGGAAGAAATAGAAGTAAAACGGAGCCTCTCTTCATCCAACCTTCGATAGCTCAGTTGGTAGAGCGGTGGACTGTAGTAGCTTTCTAATAGAAATCCATAGGTCGCTGGTTCAAATCCGGCTCGAAGGAAAAATTTTTGCTCCTATTTTATTGCAACTCCCTCATAGCACAAAATACCCTTTGTACTAAAAACACAAAAAATATGTTTTTGCTCCATTATATCCACCTATATTTCCAAAATTTTGATTCTTAGACCATGATTTTTCACATATAAAAACTTATCATAATCAGGATTCAGGAACATTTTCAGCTTTTGAGAACGAGAACAGCTTGCAACATACTAGCTACAGCAGGCAGCTTTTATGCGTACTTACTGATGTACATTCTAAACAGCTATAGGTAAGCTATGCATGCAAAATGGTTAGGGCGAGGTTATACTAATACTACTTAACTTACTTTACTTATATACCTATTAAACTTACTAACTTGCTAGTGCTACTACTATTATAGTACATTATGTGGTTTAAACTAAACTATCGTATCTCAAAAATAAAATATTGCAAAAAATTGTAATTTTTGCGATAGCAAGAAAATCTACAGTACGTGTGAAGTGTATGTGTACGTATAATAGAATATTAGTTAGTTAGAATATTAGTTAGAATATTAGAATACTAGTATATAAAATACTCACCCACATAGGTACATGAGTAATGCTATACGAACATACAACTAAAATGGACAAGAATTCCCGAATTTTGGTTATCTTATTTTTGCACTTTTACTCATATTTTGGTTATTATTGCAATAACTACAATACGGTAGGTAGTACGAGTAGGTTACCTATTAGGCAGGTGGTCTAGTTAGGTAATTAGATATTATATTATATTTTTACATACAGTACTGCAGATTTAGATTCTTCTGCAACTACGGATCAATGCAGTGCACTCATATTGTAAGCTTATCTTTTGATACAAGTTTTCTGCATGGTTTGGTCATGCTATAAATTAAATGTATAGTATAAACCTACCAAAATGTACAAAAACATGCTCATAGGAATGCAATACAAAAGTTTTGCACACATAATAATATAAATATGTAATGCCCTTTCTTGCCTTTCTTGCTCTTGTCAATTCTGCTGACTCCATAATATATCCTTACAAGCATGATAGTTTTGACTTGAATACATACATTTATTGCGTATCTATTTTTGAAAGATGGGAAAGTAGGTACTTTGGTTACGTAATATACAAGTACTAGTACGTACATGAAAGAAAAGATCCAAATAATCGGCCCAAACCGTAACAATACGCTAAAAGTAAATATTATAAGCTGGCAACTATCTAGGAATCTAAATGCTAATTCTGCTATATGTATTCTGTATTGTACGCTGCATTCTGGATAATAGTTCTTATAACAGCACGAAGAAATTGAAATAAAGTGAATCGCAAAGTATATATTCGCAGCCCTTAGACTTAGACTCATTCTTCAGTATATTATTGTATATTTACTGGATCCAGCAGTTATTCCCGTTGTGATGAACAGTTTAAAATTCAATGGCATATTTTATACTTGGCTCAATATTTACCTAAGTATATATATGTACCTACAGATATGTGCTAGGTACAACAACTACAGTTACGGACTATAGATCCTTTTTATAAAACTTCTGTGTATCTGTACTGCTTCATTACGCCTTACGTGCATGTATGCTACTTATAAAATGTTATAGGCAATAATATCTGTAACAAAAAGTAATATTTATCGCTAATAAGTAGGGAACATGACATGAGTGAATGTACTACTTATCTATACTTACAGTCTGCTAAGCTATACCCGAATCAGATAGAATAGGGATACATGCAATTTGGCAAATATGAATTTAGGTATAAAAGCGAGCAGAGCAGTTATGTTATGTCCTGTCTAAAAGTGAGTATATATTTGTATAGTGAGTCGACTAAAGTAAACTGAAGATAACGTGAATTTTTTGTTGATATAATAATGTATAGATTCAGAGCTGCAAGATATGGTGAACGAAGTGGATCAAGATGGAAATGGGACAATTGAATTCAACGAGTTCCTTCAAATGATGTCGAGGAAAATGAAGGATGCTGATAGTGAAGAGGAACTCAAAGAAGCTTTCAAGTAACTTAGATTTTTTGTTGATACTCTAATATGTAGTTTTGCAACTATATCTTTTCCAAAAAATGCATACATGCCAAAATGCCAAGCGCCCCCTATATGTATATCCTTGTACATACAACTAAAAGTGAACAATCATATCCATTATGGATACTTATTATGTATTACACATAGAACATACACATACTTAGATACCAATATACTACACACAGACGTTTTCACAAGGCAGTCTACTTTATTCTCACGGAATCATATCAACATCAGAATTTCTTTCTTTATCCAGAATTCCTAAAGCAACATAACCGACGCTATGAAGTTCTAGATTAACTTTCCTATATAAACTGGAAAGCCGAAAATGATAAAAAAAGGAAAATGCTCAACTCATCACAGGCTGCGGATATATCATACACTATTGTATATACAGTAATGACAATATAGCAGCTAGGAAGTATCAAAATATTTATTTCTAGATAGCAAAAATAGATACTTATTACGTACTACATGCCAACTTGGATTGATGCAATGTTGCATGAAGGATTCATACCAATGCAAAATGCAATGCAATGCATTCTACACTATGTACTTAAATATTCGACCCTATACAATAGTCGATGACCACAAGATGTGTTTGCCCACTTCGATTACCAATGCACAAATTATAGTCCGCATTTACAATAATAAAGTACTATTTTACATACGTATATAGGTAAATAGGCCTATATACGTAAGCAAATATCACAATGATGCCTACCTACGTTATACCTCCCGTTCCAATGCTAATCTGCTAGGAAATCGAAAACACGCTTTAACTAGTATTTACTTCCCCAATTATGCAACGCCAAACTAGAAATGACATTTTATTGATACAGTACAGATAGTTCAATTCGAAAGCTATCTTAATAGTAACCTAGAATGTCCTATAAAGTTACATACAACTAGTTAGCATTGTTATATACAAAATATAGTTTTGTAAATGAGTGAACGGTAATATTCTCTCAATTCGAATAAAAGGACCATAGAATAATACTTACTCGCAGGAGTGAGTGTACATAATGGATACATCATTATGGCAAATTGACCCAAAATTCAACTTGCACAAAAAAAGTGTCAATTAATTGGAAATATTATAGTTAGGTACCTACATATTTAGTACATACGCACTAAGTAGAAATAGAAGTTTTAAATTAGAATACCTATATGAGATAATTTTGCAATTAACAATTTAGAACATACAATCGTAAAAATCAAATGCTAGTTAAAAGCATTCCGTGATCGTGTACACAATGGAATGAGTAATAATGCGATTAGAAGAACAATTGAATATAAAATGTCCACTCGACCTATTGGCTTTGCTATTAAGCTTAAGATGATTCGAACTTTATTTCGAATCGATTTGGTTTCCACAGTTGTTCCTGAAGAAGGTCTTAAAAGTGGAAATACTGATATAAACTTATCGTTATAAGAGAAGGTAGAGCTTCTGCTCTAATACAGAGCAGTACAGTGGTCTGGTCTGGTGTGCCAGAGCAAGGGATTGTGTTGGTAGAGAAATCAGATTCCACAATTGAGGTTATAGAAGCCAAGAGGTTTGACTTTTAACTTTTACCCTGCCGTTGCCGTCCCGTCCCTATTTTCATTTATCAGAATGCTAGTAATGTAATAATGTCACTAGCAGCATTCCTTTCTCGACTATTCGAATATGTCATGCAGTAGACCATGAAGTCAAGGCAAGACGCCTTGTCTCCAGTTGGTTTCCCATCTCCGTTCTCTCCATTCCACGTATTTGTACGTTAGGTATTTAGGTACCCTTCCTTCTTTGTGCGCCTTACTGTAGACTGTAGTGCACTCCTTTCACTATCCCTGCCTGCCTGAGTCGCTCCTGCACACCCGAAAGAGAAAATAAACACACAAACTCACTTGCATGTACTAACTTATCTTTGCGTACTATTTACTTGAGGTACTTTCATACTTAGCTTGTAAGCGAATTTGAATAGTGACATTACACACAACTAGGACAAAGTATTCTATTCAAATTAAAATGAGCGTAGAATTCCACATTCCACGCATCATAACCTTAACCGCAAGATAAGTACATGCATTATATATGTGTCGGGGTCCAGCGTACAACCAGACATGAATCGAATTCCATTTCAAATATTTTTTAAGAAAATTGAATTGGGCTTCTTACAATTCTCAGGTCACGTCGCTAGAGATTTTTTTGTTGGTAAAAAATATTTTTATTATATGTGAAATCAGATCAATATCTACTTAAGGGAATGATTATTTGAAATCTGGTTGACTAATTGGGTCTGAAAAATTTTAACATTTAAAATATACTTATTTTTTCTCCGGGAGTCTTAGACGGATTAAAAAGCGATCGACAATTTAGACACTACAATTTTAATAGCCTTACATAAATTAGTGATATAAAATAGGTACTTGTGGGATTAACATGTTCATGTACCTACGACATGTACACTACCTACTGTAAATACCCAAGTGTAGATCATAGAACCTTGATAGTGCTTGTAGAGAAAGTCAAATGTTATTATAATGTGTAGAACTGTATTGATTTTGTGTTTATTGTATTTTATACACAGAGTGTTCGACAAGAATGGAGACGGTTTGATATCATCCAGTGAGCTGCGACACGTAATGACAAGTCTGGGGGAGAAATTGTCCGAAGAGGAAGTTGAGGACATGATCCGTGAGGCAGATTTGGATGGAGATGGGATGGTGAACTACGTGGAGTTTGTGTCCATCTTGACCTCCAAGAACTGAATCAACACAACCAACCAAACCAAACCAACATATACCTACTAAGAATTATAATACTATAAATACTATATAATGTACTGTACTACTACAATACAATACAATACAATACACCCACACTCTACCAAATCATACATACAATGCTACTACACTACATTATATTACACACATACTTATATGTACCACACTATACATATTGTATGTCTACCAGAAAACCATTCATGATGACATAACCCTTTCTCACTCTAAACAATTGACTTACCGAAAATATTTCTGAACTGTATTGCAACTCTCTGTATCCTCTGTCTATAGTTTTCACCTATATATTTAGAGAGCTAGCCAATATAGTACACGTACAGTAACCAGCCTGAATAACACATCCAAAAACGGAATCCTATCCAATCAAAAGCCAAGCAATCTACATACTTACAAGCACATACATACATTCTTACTCAACACAACGACTCAACGGAGCATAAGACCGTTCTTTTGCTTTACTCTTTTACCCTCCATTGACTATACGCACCGTTAGAATTTAGGATTGTCCTATTTATCCTCCCAAATGTCAATCCAACCAATCCAATGCAATCCGAACTCCAAACCAAAACGCTAGAAACCTAAAGTAAATTATACCAAACTACCAAAACCAAACCAAACCAAACCACCCAATGCAACTAAACCAAACCAACAAATCTTCTATACCTAAAATATACTACCTAAAACGATAAAAATACTTTCCATGATGCGATGTAATTAGTAACTAACGAAAATATTATACTAGCTATAAACACGATTATATAAACGTACATAACTAACGATCTTTATCTTCTAATTGTAAATCGTACTTCTACTCTATGTATACTAAAAATTATATTACTACTAAAATTATTCTCTTTAATTTATGTACTACTTACATAAATTATGTATACTATTTATTGTTCAATTCCTTTTACACAACCTTTCTGAAGGAAATCTATTGTAAAACCTTATTCTTAAATCAACTACCAAATCTCTACGTACTAATAGAAAACAAGGATTAAGTCTATTCTAGGTCAAACCTAATACACCAAGCTAAAATCTATAATCTAGATGTATACTAATGTATAGCAGAAGTAAACGTACGGTTAGTAAACGTGTAAATACTAATATGCCTTTAGTGTTACCTATGTAAAATTAAATGAATACTAAAATATTCATTAAAACAAAATTCAGTGTATATAATTAGCAATACTGATATGGAATGTAATATGAAACAGAACAGATTAATATGTACTACATACTGTACATACATAGACGTTTGGCAGATGCAGATGGTTATACAAAATATAATATTTAGCAGTGTACCTAGTACCTACTTTATGTAAATAACAGTAATGGTAGTACTATTAGTACTGCAGTAAAAAGTAAAATGTTCATTCACAATACATACTTAGATATCTGTACTTGTAGAAGAAATGTTGGTAGCTTAAAAGTAAATACACAAAACATAGTACCTTAATGCATATAAATATAATAACCAGGTAATAAAATACTTTAGTTATGCAATAGCGCAGCAAAACCAGGTCAAGGTAAAATATTTAATCATGAAATAGTACAGTAACCGCAACAAAGGTAGATACAATAAATTATAAACCGCAAAAAGATAGAAATTGGATTTGTATTCGTATGTATGATACTAAAAGTAAACTAAATGTAGTAATAATGATCTATTCTAATTGTAAATAGTCTACTATACCTACTATGTAAATATATACTGAATGTACAAGGCGAAAACGATACTACACGAGTCGGAGTCTACTCACAGTTACACAAAATTATATGTATGTACTTTTAAATTACAGTAAGAAAATAGCTCCCTATATTAAATATGAACTGTATCTGGTAGGAAACAAAGAAATGGGAAAAACATTATGTATTAATTGTATTGTTAAATAGTTACATACTCTATCTAAAGATAAAAATCTATGCTACCTACTTAAGTAATTTTTAATTAAGTATATTTGTTACATTTTTCTGTTGTGTGCTTATGTAATGTACTTAATCCTAAAAAACTTCTAATGTAACCTGTATTGGAGAAGTTGAGTAACTAAATTCACTAATTAGAGCCACTATTTTGTATACGTAGCCCATTGTCGTTGTCCTGACGTTGGTCGATGTCGTTGAGCTTCTTACTACATCAAAATTCGATTCTACTTTTAGACTTTCTCCAGTCTTTGTCACATTGTCACCTTACAATCCAGTACTAATATGTCTTTATTATATGTATTTACCAGCGATTCCTTCCTGCTGGTTGCCAGTTGCCGGTCAAACCATTTTCTACTACAAATTTTCAATGTAGAGTTCAGTCTCTTCGATACGATAAGGAACAAGAAGCGTACGTATGTAATGTATCGGTAAAAATGTTAATCTACATAAAATCTAAAAGCATCTCTGTCGTCTCGTGGGATGTGATATGATATTTTGTAGGTGGGTTCCTATCTTATTATATTGTAAGCACTTTATTTAGAGTCGAAAAAGTAAAAAACATAAATTGAAACGCAAAAATATAAGGAAACGGTAAGTGAACTTAAAAAATTGCGAGTTTAAATTCCAAATTGTCAAAATTTTGTTCAAAATCGTCAATTTCTAAGTGTCCAATTGAATCCAGTACTATTTACTTACTTATAATAGCAATACGATACAAGTGTGAATGTCACTAAATTAAATCTTACATAAATAAATACCTAGGAAAGTTTTTGATGAAAGAGAAAAATTTTGAATCGTGATACTTGACGATATGATATGGAGTAAATTAATATTTAAATTACGACTATTGTATTACACCTTGACATGAAAAGATTAACTGAGACCCAGCGCATTAAATTAACACTAAATTTTAAAGTTTAATATTTATACTTGACCGTTCATACAAAACTGTACAAGTTTTCAAAAAGTAAGGCTACCTATTGTACAGTACTCTCGTACACGAGATAAAAGATCGTACGTAGATAAAAATCTATTAATTAAATACTAATTGAGAAAATACATGCATTAGTACTACTCTACTTAATCAAAAATTCAAACTAGAAAGAAACAACATTGCCGAAAAGAGTTTTGCTAGTTTTTTACATACTGATTATAAATTCGCGATAACTATTAACTATTCTCATTTTATACTTTACACCCGACGAAATCTTTAAAAAGGAATTATTTAACTGTCGCTGTACGACTGATGATGATGTGAGAGAATGAGAATGTTGAAGATAATGCATACAACCCCATTACTAACCATTACCGTTTATGTTCAATGTTCCTTTCTTATGAATTTGGTTAATCTCCTTATTAAAAAGTTAAGCAAACTACGCTAGCTTGTATTAAAAGTTTGCCGATTTAATTGAAGTACCTACTAGTTAGTGTAGAGCTACCTAAAGTAAAAAATAATGTAGTTTATATAGCATGATAGTACGTGCTATGTATGCAATATGTAAAACGATGCAAATTACCTATATAAAAGTGTGGAAGAAATTTAAATGCATGTGCTAAGGCGATGTGTACTTTAGTGCTAGTAACACAAACACAATAAAACGCAGAAAAGTAAACGTAGGTAGTAGGTAGGTACAAAGCAGTAAATGGAAAGTCGCTGGCTGGCTGGCATGGCTCTACAAACCATAGAAGTAAAAGAGAAAGTTGAAAGCTCTATACATACGTAGTATACGTAGTAAACACTAAGGCGAGTCGAATAGGATGGAGAGATGGAAAATTGTGCTGTCGTGCAAAGAAGGCATAAATAAGTGTGAAATACGACATCAGCAGCTTCGTGACTCGCCTTTCACTGACTACTTGCCCTCATTATAAAATATTAATAGTGATTATTCATCTGCAATTAAACTGCTATTTGTTTCCTACACATTTTACACGGAGAAAGGAATTATCTTTGTTTATGTCAGAGAATGTGAGAATTAAATAAATCATCAGAACCGCAAACACTATACTATAGACTGGAACTCAACTGGACCAGACAGACGAATATCAGTAGTAGATTCCCAATGTCTGTGTGTCTACTCTGTCTATCTTTGTCAATTAGTGAAGGAATGTAAATGCAATGCAGAGAACTGAGATTTTCTTTAAGCGTATTGTTAGTTCTATAAATATTATATATATTCCCTTGACTTGAGTACAGTAGATTATATCGCAAACCTCTAACAGAATGCCCACCCACATATAATTAATCCCAATCTCAATGGCAGTGCAAAATACAATGTGTTTCTAACTATTTAACTATTTCTATATAACATTTCTCGTTGTGTACTTATGTGTGTAGTTGAGAGCTACATAGAAATGTGGCATTCATTTCAAACACTCGTTCAATTAATTTTGCCATTTGTGAAGCTTATAATTTCTTGGGTGAAAGGAAAGGAGGGTTGCAGTTGGAGTTGGGAATAAAAGGAAACCTTCTGTTTCCATTACAAAGTCGAGTTGACTTCACTCACTTATTTCAATTAAAAGTGAAAAGAGGGGAAAGCTGAACATGTCGGAAATTAAAATCATAAATTGTCACACAGAATCGAGTCAAGTCAAAATGTAGTATACATTTATGAATCAAATTAGGAAAATAAAATAACACAGTCCCGTCAAATACTACATTCTAAAACTATAGAACTTCTTTCTATGTGTTAACTGATTTCATTCTTCAGTTTTTACAAGAAAATATTAGTTTAGCATATACTTACGTATAATCAACAATTCTTTTCAAAATTTATATATTTCTTGGTTTGCTGCGCAAAATATGAAATTGGGTTGATTAGTTTTCTTATACTATGTACATATTCAGATAAGTATTGCTGCCCTGTGGATATGAATGTGATGTGATGTGAGTGAGGAAAGGGAAGTTGAGGGAATTGGAAAATTATGTATAGAACATAACAGAACAGAAGCTCGTCCCAGGAAGTATTGTAAAGTAGAAGGAGACGAAAGTGGTTTGGTTGTCGAAAAGTATATGCAAAATAATGTAATGCAATATTAGCATAACATCTTAGTCGCGTTGAGTTCAGTATGTGGCGTGGATACATTTGCGGAGGGGAGAAAGAACCATAATTTCGAGCTGTGTGTGATAAGGCCCTCGACTAATTTTTCATTTTCTATATCGTCTGCCTCCAGTACATAGACTACAATATACACTCGTAAAAATAGCGATTTGTTAGCTTGGCAGCCCACAATCTTATCTCTGCATTCTTCATTTACTTCTATTACAGATAGAGTTTGCAAAAGTAGAGCAATAACAAATGCTAAGCAAGAACTCCCTTTCTCCTATTTCCATTAGAAAGCCAAACCAGAAGCAGATGTACACTTTCAGCATTCATTTTATAAGCACAGTAAGTAGTACCGCTTACATAATATCAACCTAATTTATCTGGCACTCAAAATATACGTTTTACATTCCCTAACCAGAATTGCATATTAATTACAGTTAGTACGTAGCAGTTCTAACTGTAGAATGGAACGCCTGCTGCTTTCTCTAATCTAATTGTAATGCTCCCACTCAAACTAAAGTCCTCATCATAATTTTTATTCTCCTAATTAGTACTACCATTATTACTTATTGTTATTATCATAGAACCATACCAAAACCACATAAGCACAGTGCAGTACACCTACCAATGTAGACAGTATAAGTAATTGTAGTAATGTTACTATACCTTTAAGTAGGAGTTATACATAGACGAATCTTAATTAGATGAACTGTGATTAAAGTTCAACCACATTAAGTATAATATATGTATGTAATCATAATTTACAAAACAAGTGCATTCCTTCAACCCGTAATTGTATGTATTTTAAGAAACTACAACTAAACAAACCTCATTACCTACCTCTAAATACATAGAACAAAGGTGAGAAACATTTTACCAAACCAAAGAGAATATTGTATTTGGGATAAATTATTTACTTGAACATAGAATTGACTTGGCGAATCCTTACTACTTAATAAAACGCACTAAAATTATTGTATTCTATTGTAACACTAACTACTATTTGCTTATAGGTGATACTAGAATAGGAACAAATAAATACTATTATAAATATATTATAGCAAAGCAAAATACTAACTAACCTAACCAGATATTGCAAATTAATGCGTCACCGTAACTGGCAAGTGTGACTTGAATGTTGTGATGTACGTAAATATACTTACTTAATGAACTGTAATGAAATGAACGTTCAATTGCATTAGATTTAACTAATAATACTAATACTTAATGTACACAGATGTAAGTCAAAGTGGACTAATTACCTAATGAAGTATTAATTCGTATATTATAAGAGACGCTTCGCTAGTTATATTTAATTATTTCAAATTCAAATTAAATCTATGTTCTTCATGTTCTGTTTTATTCGTTACATTACACTTCACCACAGAAAGCTTCTGATAAACCAGTATTTGTTTGATTGACCATTTACAAACTAATGTTAAACAATATTTCGTAATTGATCCTTACAAGTGCAGCGTTAATTTCTAAAAATGTAAAAATGGAAGCGATTTACTTTGCACTGAAGGACTGGAAATCCTTAATTTTGGAGAAAGTCGAAAATATAAGATTTGCACTCAGATACGTTTCCTTGATTTTGCTATTTTACCTGTTATATTATACGTACGATGAGTGTGCTTAATAACTTATAGTGTTAATGCGAATTAGCGTCAATTTTAATCAATTTCAAACCATAATTTCAGTAGGTGAATTGCGTTTGTCCTTGTTAGCTTTCATTTTAGTGAAAATACTAATGAAAATTATGTGCATGAATTACCCTTAGTTAAATTCAAACCCTTATCATGCTATTGTTACATATAAAATGTAATTCTATTAAGATGCCTATATTATTGTATTTATTATGTCTAACATTACATCACTCCACTCACGAACTAACTATGATACGCATTTGTGGTACGTAATTTATGTCTCGATAAAGAAACTATGCATTAATAGAAAAATCGTATAAAGGTATGTATGAAAATCATAAATATAAATAACCTATAAGATAAAATACATGTAATACTAATATTGAAAATGTCAATGACATTTGTACAGCTGAGTATGTCGAATAAATGTTGTACATGAGTACAATTTGTACAACGTAATGGATCGGGGATTCTATTGTTCTGTATTTATTACTACCTATCTAAAAAGACATTTAACCATGAAACATAATCACATCATCATCTCTTCCTTCACAGCATATAACAATAAGAAGTAATCTGCATTAAAACACGGAAATTAAGCCATTTATTTAAATTGCACTATAGAACAGTTTACTCAACTCAACGCAATCCTTTACTTAATTTGTTAATGTAAGAAAAGTACACTTTTTTATTGCAGCTGCATGCATAAAACCTTATGTTATTTTAAATGTTCAACCCACATAAAATATAATGGATAGTAATTTGAGTTCTAAGAAAGACGAATTTGAGCAGAACTGTCGATAAAACTCTATTTAATCTACTTACATTATAAATACATACATAGTGTGTCCACACATATAAATACATATTTGCGTACTATAGTTATAAAATAGTATTTAAGGTATTGAACTATAAATGCGCATTTACATTAGCATTGAAAGGTAAATATTTGTATTATCAAACTAGGTAATGTGCTAGAGTTAAATAGGATGTCAATTCAACGATAATGATGCGATGAGGTGGTTATGTATGGATGTGGTGTGATGTGGCGTGGCGTTAGGAGTATCTCAAGAGGGAGACACGTAAGTGGTAAAGTTCGTTTCTATTTAGATTTTATCTCATCGTCCTGACATGATGTTGATACATTTGAAATGGCAGTGTAGCTTTTAAAAGGCGAGATATTCTGTTTATGTAGGCAGCTATTGTAGAGCAAAGCATACGGAGGTAAGTACTTGCTACTTAGGCTAGCAAAAAGCATTATGGTACAAGTAGGTAAACTTAATAACCATATATTTAAGTAGGTTATGTAGGCAAAATGCAACAAAGCCCATTTTAGGATGTCTAAAAGAATAAAAGAGTTAAGTAGATATTTTAAGTATTTAGGATGTAGCAGTCTTGTCTGGTGCTGAAATGGAGGCCTTGGGAAAAGGCTAGGATCTAATCGAACATGTCACACAGAAACATACATATATTGTACCTACAGTTTACCATGCAGTACACTACATACAGTAAGTATGTAATGTGAAATGGGGAAAGATAGGAAGAGGAGAGGAAAGGCGTTAACCAACTCATCCAATAATCCGGAACCATCTTGTGTGGAGAAAGCAGCTTTCTTCGACGCAACGTTCGCTTCGTAGTGCTGCTTTCCCCCATCAATGTCGCTGTGCTACGGGAACGTTAGACGGTAAAAAATGGAGCGTTACTTCTTTTGTCTAATAATAATAATACTACAGAGTAGCTATCCAATCTGTCAAATAATTTTTTACTTCAAGAGACAAAAAAAGAGAGAATACTTTACTAGGGTCTGGACAAGCCACACCAGATGAAACAAAAATTCGTGAGAGAGATTCTTTCAGGAAAATTATTGTTTTTATGTGAACAAAGAACAAAATATGATGCAAATACATGTCTTATCTAATTTTAGCCATACCAGAAAGAAATGCTACATTTTTCAATACTACATACAAGGTTGATCCTGTGGACAGGAAAAACTGGACTGTATGCATGTTGAATAAGAAGATACTAGGTTTTAAAAAGCTTGTATCTCTGAATCTGTACTTTCTCTTCAATACTGATAAATACTTAGAGTTAGCATATGTAGGAGACTATATGGAGATGGTGCATACTGAGTGTGGCATGGGAAAAATAAAAAATGGAGAAAGTACTGAATTGTGTGTGAATAGAATAATCTGGTACGGTGTAAGTGCTCTGCCGGTTGAGGTTACGGTGGAATGCCTAATCGAAGTCCCCGACATCGAATAGGTAATATCTAAAGGTTTTGTTTGGCTGGTGTAGCGAAGAGT
>JAQFYC010001267.1:0-36827 GCA_034694165.1 Tomocerus mixtus | reverse complement strand
GGTTATACTACAAGTATATACTTTTTTACAGTATTTACTTTTATACTATTTTACCGCTTTTACAGTACTGCCTTTACATGTGTATACATAAGCATGTAGTATAGTGTGTAGAAATAAATAAATATTTGCTTTTGACATGTACCGAATTTTACAGACATTAATTATTATTATATTTTTGCAATTTACCAGAAATCAAGTCTGTAATAGTACTCATCCTCTCTGGTATTGATGGATACAGTACAGTATCCAGTTGTGTTTTGTATTTAGATAATGGAATAGATACAATGATACAATACAAGATGCTTACGATATGTTTAATTTTTGACAATACATTCTTATTTTTTATATTGTCTATCTTAAGTTCTATCTACGCTAGTAGATAGCGGCGATTACTCATTCAGATGACAGTGAGTGAGCTACATAGAAAAGGCTACTTTGAAATTGACAAATTGTGTATATGCCCCCTACAAGTTTCTCAGACTCAGAACAAAAGTTTTTGCGATTTAATACCTTTGACAATTGCATGCGTTACGGGAGCCACAAACACTGCTTTACTACATAGTATGTACATGAGTTTTTGCGAATTCCAGTGTGCGTCACAATTTACAAATAAATAGTACCGATTACTGATTGCCCAGCCGATAATAACGTTTTCTTACGTATGTAGTGCTTTCAGTCTAAACACATTTTAACCTTGTAATACGACTCTGCGTGGAAATGTAACTTGTTACCGAACTGATCCCTGCCTCCGAATTCCATATTAACAAAATATTAATAGTACAATTAAATACGTCTAGAACATGGAAATAATCACTGTAATTATATATAACTAGGTGAGTGATACTAATAATACGTATATGGAATTAGTACCTACAGATATAAACAATAGCTTAATAACTTACCTAGTTAGTAATATACGTCATACGTACAAATTAGTCTTTATCTCATATTTCTCGCACACTCGCATTACTTCATTAAACTCCTCTCAATACTATGTCTTTTAGTCTTTGAGTCAACTTTAGTGAAGCCAGTATACATAGTACATAAGGGGACACGACGACCGGTCCGAATTTCGGGGCTTAGCCTAACCTAACCTTACTCAACCATACCCAACCCGGGAACATATAACAAAGCGTACCAATCCGAATTTCGGAGCTTAAGCCCCGGATTGGTACGGTTTGGTCGTGTATTTTGTCGACCCCCCTACTTAAGTAAAATTAAATTATACTATGCTACATTTTTTAAGTCTGTTACAGCCTTGCATGGTGACTATACTTTAATGTGAACATTTTATATTAAAGTAGGTATGCTACTATTAGTATTGTAATTTGACCCTATATTAAATATAAGTAGATAATTGTATGAGATGCATGCAGATTTCTACGGTTATTAATTCAGAAAATACTTGCTAATAATAAAAATGCTTAGTAAGTAAGTTAGGTATACTTGTTTTACTCTGAGAAAAGACTATAATATCTGTAATACAGTATATTAGATTGGTATTAAGTAATTGCACGTCATTATTACTGATTACTAACATTTTCTGCTCTGGTATTGGTTCACCTGATTGAACATCAGCTTACAGCTTACTACTGATGCATGATGTCTGTACTGGAGAGGCAAGAATAGGTGATAAATCATTGCTAATTGTATTGCCATTTGTGAAAGGCATTAAATAGTAATCTAGTACCACCATACCATAATATACTGGACAATATAATATTATGTTTGTTAACGGCGAGAATTCTTCTGCTGCTTACTATAAATAGTATGTATTATGTGTGTATATTTAGTACCTACTTTTGTTGATAGCATTTAACATTATTAGTACAGTATTACCTTTACATTCAATAATGTTTGCAAAAGATTTATTTATCTTAATCTCTGTAGTTCATTTTTTATTAGAGACGGATTTCCCAATCGAACCCTATGTTAACCAATGCCAGCCTTTTGTCTTTCAGTCTCTAATAAAAATGAACTATAGTCATAAATTATTTTTAATCCTACATACATATAGTTGGTTAGGTTAGTTATGTGCTTTACTACAGATAGTTACTACTCGAATAGAAATAGATAGCACAGTCCAATAGTACTTATCGGGATATAATATTATGCATACATAGTGTTCCATACAGTTGTAGACTCTCTGCCAATATATAAAAACTATCAATTGCTCATGTGATTGGAAAACATGAGTGGGGTAAGCTTATTTGCATATACAAACTTGTAAGTTAAATTTGGAAGTACAGTACAAATAGAGTAGGACGTACATGTATATATGCATTCCATCCTAAGAATCATTTAGGAGTACAAGGAGTAGCTCGCATTAGTATGGGTGATGATGACAAGGCATACTCATTAATTACAAAAATATAACAACATACATTAGTAGAGCTAATACACACGTCTAGTATATAGTGGTGTTAGAATTTAATAAGTGTGAGTTAGTTTTACTACAACTAACTTAACTACTTACGTAAATACTTACATACTTGTATGATACACCAAATAATAATGTAGGTTCACAAGAATAATCCGTGCACAAGCATACATAGCAACATAGCCCTTTCTTCGTAATCAGTATCATTGTCCGTTCTTGTTCTTGATAATTTTGTACATTCATCTCATGCAATATTTGGCGCACAGTGTACATATACAATTCTAACGACACCATTATTGATACTTGTTAGAGTGCCTATTGAGCATATATACATATAACACACTTTCAATTTGTCATTACACAATTGTGGTGGTTACATTTTTTTCTGACATGTTGTCCTAACAAAGTTTACAATTCCTGTAGAGTACTAGAAGTTCTAACTTATATAGTATAATGTGTACTATAGATATGATCTATCAAATCTCGGTAAAAGAATTTTTCCAATTTGAAGGAATTTACTTCAAATCAATACATCTTTGTTTTGTTTTAGTATGGACATTCATAACACACGTAATTGTTAAATACGGCAAGTACATAACATTAACTACATATACGCCATAATCTTTATACCTGTTATATGCCTATGGCGATGCCTGTAATAATTATACCACTAATAGTGTTGCAAACTTGTTCAGACAAATTCGTAAGCAAAGCAAGTATGAATTTTTCCATTAAGTGCCAATTTACAATTAGCACGCAGAAGGATGTCTGTTCCAATTATGTATACACTTTATTTTATTCAGCTACTAGGTTTATCTTCATTAGTTGAGACCAGTCAATAAACAGTTCTTGCCATCCTTTTTTGTGTTAAGTAAGAACCCTTGATGCAGTAATGATAATAAAGACTAAACACATCATAGCAGAGGATATATACTATTAATTAAGAATTACTAGGACTGCCTACACAATATATACTATTGTATGGCAAAAGTAGAGCAGCTCCGGGCGTAAGGTGCATCTACAGATAAGATATTTGGGAATAACGGAGGCAAGCAATCATTTGTCAGATTTCATTTGCACATTCATAAATACTGTTGTGCCGTGCCACTAAAACACAGATGTTTCAGTTCAGAATTTGTAGTCCGAAGGATCAAGGTATTAGTAACAAGGTAGCCGAGCTGCTGTGCACTGCAGGTAATTATTCTGTGTTCTTGTTTTAGTGAGCAAGCTACGTTCATATACATGGTCCTCCTTCAAATATCTTTGCTGCAGAGCGATAATGTTCAAATTAAACTTAGCAAATACACAGACGTTTTGCCTTAAGAACTTCCTCTTTGCGGAAGAACCGTTTCCTTGATGTAAATATGTATTACACCAATTGCGGCCACCAGCACATGAGTGACTACAAATGAGGGCCTGCATTGTGCTTTACTTATACCAACTTTAGTTTTTTCGTTTGCTGCAGCTTTACTGAAGAAAATATCTAATGTCGTAGGCCCTTCAAGCATGAAGGGCCTACGACCATGGACCTATGTATGAATTTTCACGATTTTCTTCGTTAAATTTTAGAAAAATTAACCAAGTTATCGATACGCAAGTTTAGCTGACTTATTGAGGAACATTTGTGCTACAAGTCAAACTTGATGGATTTCTATTTTATATTTACATATGAATGACAATTCAAAGCAGAAAAATACTAATTTACTTGAATGCGGTAGTGCATTATTGTTGGATTTGTAGCTTATATTTTCGGTTAACTGTATTGCTCAGTCTTTGCTGCATGATTGGAATTTGGAACTGTACGTATGTATGTAGTAATAGTTCCCTTTATGTTGCTGGATGTAATATTCAAAAACAAAAAAGCAATCAGTCGACCGTAATAATATTATTCGAAATGTTATGTTTTATGGAATAATGAAACGAGCAATGTCTACCTAATATCAGATATTGGGGGCAGATGGATAGGAACCTACTCCTGATTCATGATGATGTATCCATGAAACAATATTTTGTTTTAATTTGGTTAGGATTACATAATGCTTATCAAGTGTAATGGATGTTTCGTATCGCTAATGGTGCTTTGTCTGCGAAAGGTGTAATCGGAATTTCAGCTTCATACTAATTAGTATGCGAATCTGGAGCTTTCTTATCGTGCCCGTATAAATACATCATTGAAAGCCTAATATTTCCATACAGGGTAAATCCAAATGAATTAGGAAACAGGCCTTTATCAACTACTTTTTATATAAGGTACCACTACATAGTTGTAGGAAGGAAGTATTATTGTATGTACATAGCAAAACTTGTAATTGTCGACCGGTATATGTATTGTATCTCATACTCATCGTCAGTCTGTAGTCTGTAGCATTCCTCATTCCCTTTACTCAATGCGGTAGACTTTTAAGTTTGGGCTTCTCCATTCACTTTCAAATTATTGCAATGTGCAAATTTAATGTCGAATGTAGGTAATGGGTTCTTTGCCTTTTTGCATGTTTGTGCTATGCATATGGGCTTTGCTAAAATATTTAAGTAGGTAGCTAGGTATGTAAAGTTAAAGGCGCCGGTAAACTAAGCTACTAAATTACTATTACGTATGATGTTACCATACCATGATTGACGTTGTTCATTTGCTCCACATTTATTTGAATGTGTTGGTTGCAATGTACAATCTGTAATGCAACGACAAACGTTTTTGCAGAAATTTAGTTTTATAGAATGCAGTGTGTAGTGTGTAGGTAGCAGGTTGAATTGCAATTTGCCATAGCTGCTGCTGCTAAGAATGACTATTAAATTGTATGTGGTCCAGTCCAGTCATGTATATATGTTACCGGAAAAATCGGTAATAAGGCAATAACAGTAACCCTTGGGCATTACTGGCAATGACTAGGGAAGGGAGCACTGGTATAGCCGACCACTTCTCAGGCGTTGCTGGTAATGCATTATTACCTATTTATGTTTCCGATAATATATACACAATTACCATTGCATTGTCGTAATCAAGATTTACATTAATGATGGAATTGAGCTCATTGCAGGAATATTTGTCTCCAAGTTTAAGAAAGGCAAGGCGATTCCTTTAATACATAGAATAGAATATCCCTATATCTAACAATTGATTCCTTGTAGGTATTTAGTAATAATAGAACGAGATAGTGTTTATTGCGGTAGGTACTGCGTACCAATTTTTACTTCTCTCGACTCTTTCTACGTAGTAGTACATTTCTGTATTCTTTGGGTTAGCAGCAAAATTCACTTATTTCGATATGTTGACAATACATTGATTGGTACACTGCATTCCGCGTACAATGATTATTAATACAAAACTTTTTCCATGTGTCGGGGAATTCCTAATTCCTAGTATCAATTAACGTTTACCTAGCTTATGTATCTGTAGATAGCCAACAAGTGTATCCAATTAGAAACGTCATATCAGTTGCCCCATTGCACATTGCCCCTCAAATATTTATATCTATTGTCCACACCACAAGTCTACTACTAGTAGAGTAGTATGTACATAAATTTATTATAAAATTGCATATAGTCGTCTTTTAGACTTACCGTTCGTTTCCTTAAGGATTTACACCTTTATAAAAGCACTTCTTATTTCTATTTGCGCATTTAGGTGGGAGACTTTTACGCATAAACCAAACATAACTCTAATTCTATTTCTCGTTCTTGATAGGGAAATTCCTTTATACCGGAAAATGCAATGTATAAATATCATACCAAGCCTACGATTAATATGCCTGGCGATCTGCCGTCGTCACTTCCGGTGTCCACTATGTATTTTCTTTCATTTCTGCTATATCAGTATTTGAATCTGATGTTCAGATCAAACTCAAAAGTGTTACTGGTGTGAAAAAGTAAATGTGAGAGCGTTGAAATGAACCACATCCCTTATTGCTATGCATAGCTTTAAGAATTAGAATAGTGCCAGAAAGAATTTCTAAGGTATGATTACAAATAAAGATACTTACCACATATACCAATGTATGACACGTATAGCAACACCAGTGTATTTCATTTCATTATTGATGTTGTGTGTTATTTACCTACCCAATAATATATTTTGTGTAATCAAATCAGTAATTCAGTATAATGTTAAATATCTGGTAACACTTAGGGGTATTGTACTTATTATTTAACTGTGTGTGTGTTTGTCGTTGCGTTTCATTAGCTATTTGACTAATAGAAAATCGTGGTCTCTTGCTTTGGCATATATTAATAATAGAGCAGCCATTTATCACGGGTATCTCCATCCATACTCTGTTGGAGACACTGCCGCTTTGCTTTGATGCACTGCACTGGGAGTGGAGATGTCTAATCTTAAGCTTGTTTGCAAAGCTTTGTTTACATAATTCATGTTTGTGCATCTCTTTGCACGGACAGTTTCAGTATCAGAGAATCAACACCAGTCAACCGGCAGTGTATCATGTTTAGCTGTGCAAACGCTTGGAGCCGTACCGTGATAAAGAGCACTTAAAGCAAGTACAATCCTAACGAACAGGTAGTGCGAAACAGACAGAATAGAGAAATCCATACTTTAAAATCAGAAGCAGCATTATTGCAGTACCAAATTAGCACAGCACATACAATACCTATACACACATCCTGTATAAATTAAAAGGATAACAAAGCACACACTTAAATACAGAATACTGCTTGTAGTTGTACTTCTATAGTATGTAGAATTTATTTATATTTTAGCAGTTAGTTCAGTAGTTGTCTGCTTGACATTTTAATACGGTTTGAATAAAAGAACTTACTATACCAACTATATGCAGAATGCATATATTTATGCCATTGAAGCTTAGACATTCCACTTTGCCACTTTTTTCTCCTTTAGTAGTATCCTCTAGTATATAACAAAATCAGCATATAATCAAGGTAAGATAATACTAAAATTAGTAATACCGAAAGGATTTTTTGCTAATTTTTAAGGATTATCTATATCCTATGTAGGTTCTACTATAAATAGCATGTTTAAAATCTAGCGTATATTTACATAACAAAAAATTGTAGCAAAAAGTCATCCATACAGAGACATGTACCTTTGTCCGTGGTGGTTCTTCTATTCTACGACATAAGGATAATCTAACTAATCGAATATTCATGGATACGACATAGTAGATATCGCATATTGCATAAGTATAGGTTTGTATTGTAATGGGCATGCAAAAGCTTCTATTATTTATACGTAGATATTTAAGTAGCGAAATGGACCCACTAAAAGGCATTACGTAAGTGCTGGTTTTGTATTCCCCCGATTTACAATTTTGCCAGCGTCTACAAACAATGTACACCAGGATATTTATAAAATATTATGCAGTTTGCATGCTCAGTTCATTATTACCAGTATGTAGCCACAATACCCAACCAACATTTCTGTGGTTATTATTATAATTATTTTAATATTAGAAACTTTTATCTTGCATGTACTTCACCTATTAGGTACTCTTTCTTTATCTACTTATAATATGTGAATGTGCCTACCAAAGCACGCCAGATTAAAGTATCCTACATTACATAATTGCTAACAAAAATAGGATTACGGTGGCATATCAAGGAGAATTTAATTTCATACCGCAACGATCAAGATATATCCAGTGGGAGGATTAATGACTTATTGTCACATACCAATACCTATCTCATACTCATGATATTGAAGCCACTGCGTTGTAGAATGGGAATCTTTTAACAAATCATTTAGCTTAGTTTAGTATAACACTTGTATATCATCATAATATACTTAGGAATAAATAAAATTCCAAAACGCAAGCATTTATTAATAAATACCAAGAACATAATATTGGGAAATACTAGATAAGTAAACTGTAAACAATTAACCAATCTGCAAAATGACGCTACTTTTCACCAAAGCATGTGTGCACATAGTAATTTCACGTATTTCCCCTTAAGTGTAGCTAACCTCACACAGCTATGCTTTATTTAGTTGACTCTGGGGCACTTTTCTGGGGCACAATTCTAACTAATGCATTTATTACTTGTATATTTTGAAGATTAATAAATACATAAGACAGGAATTTGCAATAAACCTGCCTATTTAATGCATGTTGTAAACCTAATATTTGCTTGCAAATTGATGAAATTGTCGTTGCTTGCAGTTTGTGTTTAATTACTCATTTTAAATGTCTGTTTTTTATGGTAAATGCATGTTCTATGATTACAGATGTTCTATTTGCTATCGATACAATACATCCCTTCTTAAAGTGCGACTTGTATAATATTAGGGGTTATAATACCTGTCCTATCGAATAAGAATTTTCATTTCTCATACGTTGTATTGTATTTCTTCATATTTTATTCTTGACTAATCGGAATTATTACAGTGATCTTAACATGGTCTGTGTTATGTTTAATATCCTTACTTACACACTAGTTCTCTTTATTTGACTCATAGCTTCAAACCAACTGTCAATATATTTTTATCGCTTGTGGTACAATGTTAGAGTCATAAGTCCTTGGAGGATGAGTATTAATATCATTTATATTAATGTGTATGACTAAATTAAATACGTAGTATTAAATACGTATCTATCTAGTTGATTATTTGGAAGCAATTCCGTATCTGTTTTATTATTAATATTCTTGACGAATTGTTCCAATTGATAATATATGCGGATTATGTAGAGAACACAAAAATGCAAACTTGCAAACCCCTGTCAAGGAGATTATACAAATCCACAGGCTAAATTTTGTCGCAGATGTAGATAATAAATGTGTTGTGGTATAAATAAATTTGAAACACTCCCAGGTGCTTGCTGTTGCCGAATATACAAAGAGAAATACATTGAACATTGCCTAAATAACAACATGATTTAAGGCTTGCAATCCTAACACGTATGCCTTTTAGATTTGCATAATATTTCATCCGACATGTCTTTTGCAATAAGTAGTACATACTATGTAGCATTACTGAATATATCAATATCATATACTTAATGTGGTACTTTTTGATTTAGCAGTGCATAGTAGTGGTATACATAGTTATAGCCATGAATACATACATTACCTACCACTTATGCCTTCCTACTTGTACTTTATTTAACGTGTATGTGTGTCTGAAAGTGTAATGTGATATTTTAGCGCTGAAGCACGGTACACCATAGACTAAGTTAAGGAAACTCCACTAACGTTAAAGTATACACAGGCATGTTAGTAAAATTGAAATTCATATTATTATCTTGCAATATTTTAAGCTAAGCCATGGACCAAGGGTAAACCTCCTATTAGCAAATAGAGTTAAAAATAGACTTAAGGTCACCATTGTTTATCGCTGCTAAACGAGTTGGATGGAAGATCGTCCAACCAAGCTGAGCATAACGTGCCGTCGAATGGAATGAACTATTATACAATTATACAACTGTTAAGTATGTTAAAGTGCTGACTATATTTATCAATAGTACCACAAAAGGCTGTTCTAGTTTTACTTTCCGCTCGTATACTCTTCGTGGTTAGAGTTATATCTTACACAAACTAAGGATTTTGGCTAAATGCATCCATGTTTTCATTGTCGCCAACTTCATACTTACCAATATATATTTGTTATGCACCAACACAAACGCTTCGCTCTTAAAATATATTTTGGGTCCTTTCAATTAAATATAATCGATGAACAACGCACTTTTGTAAGGCAAATAGATTTGCTATCATTAAGTATTATTAGCTATTTCGGTACTCACAATAGGGCAAAAAATTCAAAGCGTGCTCTGTATAAAAACCTACTGTAGATTTTACTTTACTTTTAGCCAGTGCAATGTGTGACATGAATGTATTCGTGCAAAGTATGCATGGTAAACTATTTTACAAGTATTTCCCTATCAACTGTTTTCTGTTATGCAAATATCACGGTACGCTAAACCTTACCCGCTTCAATATTTAATGATTTGAGAGCAGAGGTAGACGTCAATTATATGTTTTTATTAGTAAAGTTAGAATACCACAACCAAAGAGCTATGAGTTGCATAAGTACATTATGTAGTATATCTTTACATGCAAATTGATACCCTTTTACAACTTAAATCAGATTAAAATACTATATCCTACCTTAAAGCCTTTTACATACAATAGTAATGATCGAATGTGGATAAAATTAAATTAGAATGCTATCTGACTGTTTCGTTCATTTCTAAATACGTTTTATGCAAGTATACACAGATTTGTATCGGGTATTAATTTTCATGGAAGTACAGAGGGAATCAATCATAGTCTCAATGACTTAGAACCATGGACGCGTCACTGCCCCAAATAGCTATGCACTTAACATGTATATGCAGGATGGCCATTTTTAACTATTAGTTAATTGAGCATCTGTATTGACAATGTGCAATGTTGTACTGCATGAAGTACTGAGGCTGTGATTTCTCCTGTCCTATACTGCTCGGCTAGCGTTAATGAAAGGGGCAAATTGTCATGATTTGTGACACCATCTCACATTCTCACAGTTTGAAGTGAACCGTTTTTCCAATATTGCCATACATGGTGAATGCTGCAAATGGTAAATACAGATTAAGCTCTGCATCTTGTAATGAAAGTACATTCAATATGGTGTTGAGTGAGCTTGTTTTCCATGGCAGTCAATATTAAAACAACAGCACCTTAACTGTTATAGTAAGTATTTCGGAAATATTATGCAATATGAAAACTGGGTCCGTCCAAACCGTAGGATTCGTAGCTTATTGAAGCCTTCTGTATTTGTTGTAACCTCCTTAAATTTCGAGGGGCTATATTTTACTCGATTTTAGACATGCGGTTATTAATACTAAGCAAGTAAAGTACTTTCAGATTGTTTGCTTGGTTTTAAGTTTAAAATTAAAATCCGTTTGCTCATGTATAATTTTTCTATTGTTTCGCAAAGTACCTTCTCCAGCCCCCTAAACTTTGCACAAAGAATGATAGTACTTCCAGATTCCAGACCAACTTATTGTCCCACACACATTAAGCAAGCATATTGCTATGCATTCGTCTAAGTCTGTGAAATCTTAACGGTGCAAATTAGATCAGGTGCATTGTGCATTACATTACAGTACTCTACATTACATGAGTATAGTATGTGGGAAGCTTCCACTTTTCTAAAATTATTTGGTCCTTATACGCAATAAGAAATATACTTACGATTAGCGACTGTGACTCTTAAGTGTCGCAAATGGCGCAATGAAGTAAGGACACACCTAAATTCATACACTACAACCTACTTACTACATGAATCTCCTATTTTGCTGTATACTATACATCAACAATCAAAGTAAATGATAGGAACCCATACATGTACACTTTGGTTAGACACAGTTTACTTACCATTTATTGTACTCGATTTGCCTTTGTTATGTATAAGTATATGTAGTATTTATCGATTATTTATCATTTCATTAACATTGCGCTAGAAGTTTACATGTACGGTATGGTTCTTTCTTAGCAAAGACACAGCTCATGAGGTTATACATACCTATATTTGTAAGGAATTGTTGCTGCCTCAATGCAATGCAGCAATGCAAATATTACCCGACTGCAAATATCATTTTAAACTCGCTTTCACTGCATGTAATTACAAAAGGTTTAAAAATTATTCCGGCACAGCCAATCAATACTGCAGTGTAATACGCTAACAAAAAAGTTGTTGCAATTGCATTAGTAAACTGTTGTATGCTTCACCTTGAATTTCACCATTATTAATGGCATCTACCAAAGTTCCACCTGCAAATGTCGCTTTACTGTTTTTGTTGGTAGCACCTATGTATGTGCATGATTACCTTTCAACAAATAAACAGATTAAAAATTCTAGTAAGTGAACACTATTGCATTGAACAAATGTAAGGTCGATTTGGTTACGATGTAGTGTGTCGCTCCACACAGGAATTAGAATATTCGTATATTTAATTAGATCATTTCAAATGTAGCATTAACATTTTACGACAGCGAAAGCGATCAAATGTATAATTACATAACATTTACAATTGCAATGAAATCTTTTGCAGTCGCTGGTAAACAGACAAATGTAAATTAGCAATCAATGAATTGTTATAGTCTGGCTTCTATTGAAGTTGAAAACACTGTCTGGTTGCTGCTTCTATTTCATTTAATTATTTCAGCCAAGAGTAGAAGTGTCAAAGCAAAAGTAGCTATCAACCTTTAAATGATGGTTGTGTGCATTGGCGATGATGACTGATGTTCCCATTAATTATTATTTTTCAAATGTACTAGTCACACATGTTTAGCCTTTGTCTACATAATTGCCCTTATCCGTCAGTCACTAGAACTTTCAAGGTGGTACAAACAAACGACGCGACGTTACAGAAAATCAGCGCAATAAGTATATCATGCTACCATATACAGTAGCAATAAAGTAGAAGTAGTAGGCTAAATACATTACAATCTAATGCACTAACGAGTTAGTTGTCGATTTGAATAAATCAAGTAGCTTATAGTACAAGAAAAATTAATGTTCCACTTTATAATCTGTAGTATTTATATACTAAGTACCTATACTACATTTTCACAAGAGTTACCTACTACTCCATGCACATATATGACATCTGTGCTGTGGTTGTTCACCATTTTCCTTTAAGGTTGTGAACCTGAAGTCATGATTTGTTTTAATTTATGTATTGCACTAAATTTTCAACGAATACAATATATCTGTAAACTAAAAATAGTATCCGCGTAGTACAATACTTTGCAATTTGCAATTCTGTTGACCCTTCCTAACAACGCAAATGATATATATTGCCAAGATTTCTCTGTCAGCAATTCAGCATCTTATATGGGATTATTAAAAGTATAAATAGATACATAAATAGGTACTAAGGTACTATACCTATCTACGTCATTAAGAAATATATAGAGAAATCAGCTACAAGAACTGACAGCTTGGCATCTGTAAATGCCGTGACAGCATATTTTAAAAGAGAAATAACCACTGAACGTTTTTCCTGAGCTTGCACATGTATAATTTTAATGAAACTGTCATCTTAGCCTTCAATTCTAATACGAATTGTCATGTTGGAATATAATTAAGATGCATTACGCTTGCTGTTGAAAGCTATCTCTATTATATAGGTATTACTGTAGTATAAGACTTAGGTAGGTACTAAATATGCACTATCGGTATGTGTGTTACGTTATTTATATGTATTTATCAGATTCTATAATAAGTTCTTTCTGATTTGTGCTAGCACTGAAATGGTAAAATATTGTGTTCTTGGTATTAAGTAGAGAGTAGAAGATGTCAATAAAGCTAGGCCGGGCCATGACACTCCTGGGGAATTACATAATATACAGAAATTGATTATTACTGAATTCTTATGGTTTTATAGGACACAGCGAGGTGAATCCACACAGTCATTCACTTGATTTGACTTGAAATAGCGAGAAGGACTAAAGTGAATTAAGGTTCGCGAAATCACCAAACGGAAAATATCAAAGCGAACTACACTACATTATGTACGTAGAGACTTTCGTACATGGAGTAGTTTCTTGGACGACATAATAGAAGTGGGACTCAGCTGTCTGCTCACCAAATCCTTTCTTCCACTTTGAACAGAGCAGACAATCGTATACGAAGAGAGAAGTGAATGAAGTAGTAAGGCGAAACCTTCACTACCATGGAATTACGCTTTCGAATGAAGTGAAAAGTCGAAAGGATGAACTGAACACAACTCGTCATCTGGCGTCGCTGGCTTTGTAGACTTTGACATAAGTTGGTAATCGAATGAACAGAGGAAATAAGTCCCGAGCGCAAAATTGAATTACTTTTCGCTGCTGCTGGTCCTGGTCCCTGATTATCCCTACTACAGATAAGTACAACTACGAGTCAAGTCAAAAACTCTCTATCCTTGCTTCCTGGACTTGATACAAACAGTAAAAATAACCTAACTTTTGAGAAATAGTTCTGAATGAATGTGCTCTCGGTTTAAGACATAATAGAAATGCACGTTTTAACCCCTGCCAGTTCCAAGGTTGATGTTGATGTTGATGAAACGAATTTGATTATGCATTTTAAACGAACTGAATTTAGTAACCGTGAAGTGGATAAACTATGAACAATAAATCGGATTGTTTTGTAAATTCTTGGAAAGCGAATTTCTCCAAATTGATTTAAGCTAACGTGAAAGCTGGAAAATGTGAATTGAATTTACAATTGAACTACTCGTACTGTATTAAGTTCCCTATATATTCTCCTTGTTAATTATGGAAAAGTTTTATAATTTTGCACTGAAAAAGAAGCTTAAATATCTACCTCAATATTGTGATCATGATGATGCTAATTGTGATGATTCCTACGCAGAATGTTTTATGGAGAGCTACGTAGAAAAGTTATATATTTTTTCGAGTGAAAATGATCGAAGAGGCAACTGGAATGGGAATCAAAAGAGATTATTCATTTGTAAATTTTGGAGTTACCTAATAATAAGTTGAAGATATAAAATTTACATTTAGACTTCACTTCCTCCGCTGGGTATTCATTTCCTATTTGCTTTAAGTCGTCTACCATAGTAGAAACAAAGTTGGTTTATATTTTTTAAATGACAGAAGAGAAGAGGCAGCATCAGCGTGCAATATTATACAAAATGAACGGCAGATATTCTCGAGAATTTTTTATAATGTTTTATGACAAGGGGAAAGCATTTCCTACAACTACAAATACAACACGTTTTTCTACTTCCGACCGCGCTTCAAGATATCGATGGCAAGAGCTTACAATAATCCTTATTTTATTGATAGCAGTACCATTTCAAGAGTGCACGGGTAAGTTACTTTTATGCCTTTTTACGATATAGTCCGATCAAATTCTTAGTTAGTAATGTAATGAAGCAGGGCAGGGAAAGTATATAAAAATATACACCTTCTTTCTATACTATAGACAGTCATTAGCATTGGATGAGCATAATAAACTACAAACTACCGCTATAATTTTGAAGTTGCTATAACTTTTACTGTCAACTTTAGTGCAAATAAACTTGTTAAATTGGAAAAATCTAGCGATTCCCCTCCAAGGTCGTATGTCAGTCAGAGCGAAAGATCTAAATAAATAACAAAAATTCCATAAGCACACATACTAAACTACCTAAACTATCCCTTGCTCTTCAAAATGATATACTTAAAAATTGAAATTGAAAAGAATTACAGCACAGCTACAGTAGATATACCTATAGAATTGACGTACAACAATGTAATGCAAAATGCAATGTGTTCAGTTCACTCTACTGTATTTTTATGACACCGTACCCTTTCTCCAAATCTAAAATTATCACTTTCCCCAAGTTTACTGAGTACTTTCTCTGCTATACAAAATTCAGAAGTTTACACAGTAGACGAGATTTCCAGGCGAAAGATAAATAATACCTACTCAGGTTCTAGTCACGTTTCCCTTATAAACTAATACCTACGATATAGAAAGCCTGATTTTTTCCGACGCGTCTTCATTTGTCTTAGGCTTTCCGAAAGTCAATTGTCAACAGTTGTAAGTCAACTAATGGAAGATACAAATACATAAAATCGAAGTCAGCAACTCAATCCGTTTAGTCTTGTTTAGCCTACTACATGTTTAGCCAAAAAGTAACTAAGTAATGCCAATAACATTCCTACTGAGAAAAAAGTCAGGAACAAATACACATAGGAAGGTATGTACCTATAGTTTTAGTATTTGTTGAATACAGACATCTGAGCCACTATAATTAGCAAAAACAAATTATCAGTAGGAAACTACTAAAAAAAGTTTGTGTGCGTAGGCAAATGTGAATCGAGTTTCTGTCAGTTCAATTACCAACACACTTATAATGCGATAGTTAGGGTAGGTCTATATCTCTAAACTGTGAGAAGAGACGAACACTTGATTAGCACAGGCTTTCACCCAAACTTTTCTCATTTATTGACAAAAGGTTTAAATTGGCATTAGGAGAAGCACACATTGCTGTCGTCAGCTTAAATTGTGTGCAATGAAGCGAATCCGCTTCATTATCAAAGCCCTACTAAGTACTATACACTACTGCGCTTCTTGCTGGTACTAAATTTAACCATCAAACCCAGACATTCTGTTGACCGATTGTCGTGTGCCATGACCTTAATCGCACTTTATTTCATTCACACGAAGAAACTTACCAAATACCAAGTTAAGTAAGGTCTAGTCGTCTAGTGGTATTATTAATTTTATTTTTCGGGGTGAAGCTAACTATATGTTATACACAGTTAACCTCAATAATAAAGTGGAAATGCTTTCTCAATTGGAAAGTAAATGCTGACATATTATCTACATATCTTTACATTACATTCTGCATAACACTGAATAATATTAGAAATAAATTGTTTTTCGGGATGTAATCCCTAAACAAATTCGGTCTTTACGATAGTCGTTAGGAAATAGAAAAGTATGGCGTTATGTATGTGGTTTAATATGAAGCTCCAGTGAAAAATAGTGAGAGAAAACTCATTGCCTGTTTGTACATTATGGGTGTATAAGGAGAAAACATATTATATTGTCAGGTGAAGGATGGAGAACTGAAAATGAAAAACTAATTTAGTTGGGTTTTTGTAAGTGACATACTGATTAGTTGTTTTGCTGGCTGTTTGTTTGCTCATATAGGAGACAGAATGGATGACATGAGGAAGCCAAAATCAGCTCTTCTGTCACTGACATCACATCAAACCAAAAATACATCAACAACCTATTCCAGACGAGTTCGTGCTGCTCCATTGTCCGCAGCTGGGCAGAAGGAAGATATAGAAATTGGTTATTTGACGGCTGTGAAAGGGGGAGTGGCTCAACGACAAGGAATCGCCATCTCGGGTGCTATGCTCATCGCTCTTGAGACAGTCAATAATAATAGCAAAATTTTGCCAAATGTCAACCTGAAGCTTAGGTACGGCGATACAGAGGTGAGTGAGTCATTACCGTAGTCTTTTATTTTTACATTATGTCACTTTGCTAGTAATGCTCCGTAAAATGAATTTAAAAAGGAAATGGGCAATTCAATGTGTCTACATTAGTGTGCTTAGTTTATTCCCTGTATATTTATGTTGCAGATAATTTAGACTCAACCTAGTGATGTGTGCACAACATTGTGTCAAATTATTACTCGATTTTGTTACACTTGTACTAAAACGTACTTTAGTAAATGATCAGGAAATTATTTCAATGCTGGTTAAAGATTTTAAGCGCATAAAAATCTGGTATCTTTGCGTCTTTGCTAAGTACATCAAGATATAGATTTTATCCGCATTGATAGGTTTTCTAAATTGTCTGCAACATATTTGTATGCTAAAGGTGAACTTTTAAAAGGAGTTTTTATAAAGTTCAAAAATGGCCATAAAGTCTGCAATATAGAAAGTAGTAAAGAGGAAATGACTAGTAATAAAAGTAGAGTAGTAGGAAATATCGACCATAATCTTTCTCATTTTTGCCTGTTTACATTTACATCGCTCATTGTCAGATGTGCTATAACTGTACATTCATGGAATGGAATAAATGTACATGTAATGTTTTATGCAAATCTTTTGCATACCTGTCCTGCCCCAGTTTCCATTTAATCGTATTCTATTCTAGCACTTAACAGAACAGCACTTTGCTGACTCTATGACTCACACTGCCAAGGGAATTTGTAGTTAAATAATAAATTTTTGAAGATGCAGTCAGTCTTCTCTAAACCCATTGTTTAAATGTCCCGACTTGACTTTGACTCCTTGTTTGTTTAAAGTTTGCACTATTATCACATGCATTATGATATTACTGTCAAGTTACTGAAGGATTGCATATGTATACACATTTCTCAACATTGCCCACTTGCGCTGCGTTCTATTCGTGTAAACATAATTTATGCATAACTCGGCTAAAACTTTAAGTCTGCTTTCCGGATTCTTTCAGGGGGATACCATTAGAGGGACGAAAATTCTGACTGACATGTTGTGTGCCGACGTGGCAGCCTTTTTCGGACCAGAGATTTCCTGTCATGTTGAAGCTACCGTCGCCGCTGCTTGGAATCGTACCATGATTTCTTACGTAAGACTAATGCTTTTATGGATTTCTTACTTATGTAGTGCATATGTAGGCGGGTGTGTATAAACGCTCCTGTAATATATAAGAGACTAGATTTCATTTGTTAGAATTTTTCAGTACTGCATCAAATTGTAGTAATATACGCAACCACATACCTCGAATATAATTTCCTTTACTTACTTTTCTCCCGGATCGTGGAATTGGTATCGTGTTCAATACATAGGAATACATAATGTAATCAATACAAACTGTGTGCCAAATACTAATTCTTTACTCCTACATAATTACGACTGTTAACCAGCACAAGTTGCTTATCCTTGGCTGCCTAGCAAACAGTATAATGTGTAATGAACACAAACAGTCTTTAGTTTATATTCAACCTTATCTAAACCATTTCTTTCATTTTTAGTGTACAGGTATTTTCTTTCTCTTAATATCTCATCATTCATTCTGTAGGTGGGCTAAGGAGAAAAAATATTTATGTGTACAATAATTTTTTCGAAATAAAGGCTTGCATAAGGCAAACTATCCAATACCTGGTTTGAATATCTTTTATAGCTTAATACTTCTGATTCTCTCTACAGTTAGGAAAGGACAAATACCCAAAGTAAAAGTTGCCTCCAAAGAAGATTAATCAGATTAAGTATAGTACTTATACCGTAGTATATATGTCTGCAGTGTTCTATAACGGAAATATATCTACATAGCATAGGTAGATGTCCTTGTAGACAGCAAATTACATTGAGTCTTCTGTCTTATATGACTAGGCCTACAGTGATATGTCAATAATACTTTACTATTATTATTAGCTTTTTGGTGAAGTCTAATTTTAAGTGTGTATCAAGTTGAGTAAAGTATTCATTGAAGTGGAGTGGTGGCAGTCGCCATGTTTCTCTTATTATATTGATACGCCTACAGACTGTTGCATGTATGAAATTTAATAGTAGGATGCTCTGTGTTTTCTATGGGATGAGAGTCTGTTTAAGTATTATATTACTACATCCGATAAAAATATTATTTGCTCTTTACGTAAATGGAAGAGTCTTGTAGTCAGAGCATGGATGAAAAGCTCTTCATTCTGAAAAGACGTCACACATCAGATCATTAGCTTTCGGTGTCTTCTCCATATTGCATCGGTATGGGGAAGCAACCACGTTCCTTTGCCTTCCCTAGCTTAAAGCTTGGCTTATGAAAATAGAAGGTTTAGAAACAGGCTGTGTGGAAAGCAACGAAGCAAAGAGAAATTAATGAAGCCAGCCATGCCTCAAATATGATCTTTCATATAATAATAATAAGGACTCTTTTTACTTACTTACTTAGACAGAAATGTCCGTGCCCATAGACCATACATGAAGGTAGAGGGTATTGGATATCTCTCTCTAGCATAATATACTAGTATATTCCAAAAGTATGAAGTAATAAAAGGAAACGGGGCGAGATGCTCTTTGGGACTTATAATGTTTATTGTTATGTATGTAGTCAAAGACCTATTTTAGTTGGAGACAAAAGGAGCGGTGAGTAGGGTATTAAATTAAGTTTCTCATCTTTTGTGTAGGTGAATCATGTATACTACAACGTGTAATGGTGTGCATACTTACCTATTGTCTAGATGTCTAAGCCCTAACCATGATATTATGTTATGTTGGTTTAAATTTATTGTCGTGGGTTGGTATTAAGCTTAGCAGAAATAATAAATCTGTTGTGCATTCACCACGATACAATATGTAATACAACACTCTAGTGCTACTATCACGTTCTCTATACACACATATATTAAAATACTTAATTTTTATGAAATTATCCATACTAACATAACTTATCTACCTACAGTTTTAATCTGAGTATCAAAATATATCTATATCAAAATTACCTGACAGCTTCCCCCCAAAGTAAACCACCAAAACGGATGTTAATACAATAACATATACTTACTTGCCTAAATAAATAGGAAGTTGACTTGACATTCGCTTTCTTATTATGCAAAACTTCCACTTTTTTGATTCCAAGTTGGAATAGTACTAAATTGGAATATCACGTATATAAACTTTTCAGATAAAATATACACGATTTAATATAAATATAAATGGCGATAAGAAAATTCATGTATGTATGTCATTTGGATTTGGATGCAGCTACAAACTCTCTCGAGACTTGTTTATGGAAGAAAAGTCGGCTTAAGTTCATTCTCGGTAGATATTCGTTTCGGTCGTTAGTCTTCTATTTTACTTGAGACTAAAAGTAATTACAAATTCAGAATTAAGAAAGTTTCCTATTACTTTCTTCAAGGATGTCATTTTCTCTATTTCTCTGTGTGTTAAAGACGTATTCACAGTACAGACTAGACTAGGGAGTTATGATTTGTAATATTCGCAGTCGATATAATTCTTAATATTGTTGTACTTATCAAGAATACATTTAAATACTACTTGAGACATACTTTAGGTAATGTATTTAAGAAAGCTTATCGAGTACTTATATTAGTATAAATGGTATGCAGTGTATGAGCTAGATTGACGTACATGCAAATGAAATAAGATTATTAAGTAGCTAAGTAGAAATTATGTATAGGAGAGACGTTAACACTGTAAATAATCCTCGCAAGTGTGCATTACGTATTAAGCTGCAATGCATCCACATACATGGAGAGACGCTCAGCTACTAAGACTATATAATCACGTAAAACAAAATTTCAGTTGAGATTAGAACTTTCCATGAAGAGTCTTTGAGCAAACGCTTGCGAAAGGGAAGTTAAACTAACAACTATCTCTCCGTCTAAGTAAGGCCATTAGAAAAGCCTTAACATTACGACTATCTTGCCTACATAATAAGGCAGTTGGAAGGACAGTTTCACATTTCTCCTGAATTCAATAGTTTGTTCCCAGTTCCTATTATATAAATGAAAGTAGTTTAGTTTTGTGTAGGTTACTTATTTATAGTTAAATAAAGTATATATGCACATAATATACAGACAGCAGCTTGTGTGGAATTATCTTTTCTTATGCTTCAGTGCTTCATCGTCTTACTCGTACTAGTTGCTAGGAAGGCAAAACTGATGCTAGGATGCAGCGTATATTATGCATGGATGCTTCCTACAGGAAAGGCTCTAATTGTAGAAAAAGTGATGAGTTCTCTCTTCCATTTCAATTCTTTGCCACATACTACGCCCAAAGATTATTTTATTTTAGGAAATATTTCCAATTTCTGTTACGCTACAATAAGGAAAAAACTAAATAAAGTTGTATTTGCTTATCATATACGAAAATGATTAGTAAGTAGAAATAAAAGCAACCGAAAAAGTTCAATCAGCAACCAACGCATGAAAAAGGAGCATTTTAAATCACCTTAATTGTATCTATTTGACGTTCATGCCCATGCCTACGGTTTTTTGAAGGCTATGGGGTAAAAGTGTACAATTCAATAGTATTTTGAAGGATTTGCTGATAAAATTTTCCAAAGAAACATTTGCACGTGTTGTGTTTTGTAACAAAGAAAGGTAAAGTTACTTAACTAGGACTAAACTAGTGGTGCACGTACATCATACATATACTAAAGTTTAAAGATAAACAAAAACTTTTTATCTAACACATGATCAGATCGAATCTGTCTGAATGTAGGGAAATTGTACCGCGATTTTTGTTGAGTGACTGGAAATGTATGGATTTCGTGATATAAAAAAGAATCCTTATCTAAGGGATATCCCTAGGGAAAGAAGATTTGTATGTACGGTCTTTGACCGAAACTCAATATGTTTCTCCTACTAGCTGTAGTATCTAGGGCTGGGCTTAGTTTTGATCGGTTTGATTGTGAGTTGTGTGTTAACAAGAAGATCTGCGTGCCCGCCCATCATCGATATATCAGAACATATCTACGTAGCAATGTAGTTTCTCGGAACAAGTTTAAAACCCCGAAAGTATTACACATCATGTCATGAATGTGTGTATTGTAATACATTGCAGGCTAACAATATCTTCTACGCGGTCTATGAGCCAAGTCTCTTTTCTCGGAAGAAGAATAAAATTGTAAGAAACTATGCAGAATAAGTTCATGGATTTTGTATATCTCAAAGTAAAGTGCAATGGTATGGATTGATCTGTTTGCTATGATGGCTTGATATACCATGCAGCCTGTCGTTTAGCAAACCGACGTATCCAAAATCCAAACTTCCAGCGGAGTGAGCGAAAGAAAGGGAATATACGGAGAAACTAAAGTTTTCGTCTCAACAAACTTTTCTTGCTAACGAATATTCTTGTGAATGCAACTTGAAGAAGTTTTCTCTAGGTATCTTTCTACTTACAACTTACTTATTGTTAGTAATATATGGGGTAGTAGCACTACAGACTCAGGAATATTAGTAAGGAAAGAATGTATACTTCACACAATACATGGCAATGGCAATACAATATTTTTTGAAGTTGTTAAAGTCACAGTTAGCAGAAGAGTAGGTAATCGGAAGGAGAAGGAAGGAACTTGAAGGGCGAGAGCGAGAATATGATGTTGAGTGAACTAGAGCAAGCTATTGTGTTCCATAAGTAGCATTACCTTACTTATCTCTAGTTGTACTAGTGTGTAAAGTATTAAAGTAAGTAGTTATGTGATGTCCTGTCTGGCCTGTTCTGACCCTTCCTTAACTTTTGTACTTGTTAGTACATTACATAGTTTTTGTATCGGAGCATTGGAATTGGAATGCAGTTCTTCTAATACTTATTAGATGTTTGGCAATATAAGCATAAGTACTACTAGTATAGGCTTGGATTTCTATTGGAAGAAGGGAAAGGAGAGCAGAACAGAACAAGGCACACACTCCAGACTCCAGACCTGACTTGGTTAGCACAGGCCAGCACTCATAAGCGAAGAAAAAGCACTCAAATTTGATTGAAATGGAATTTTCTTGTCGTTCTTTTTAAATGACACAAAGGAAAATGTGAAATCAATAGATACCTACTTACGGAGAGCGTAAAGCCAACGAAAGAGTTTCTGCCATTCTTGGTTTCCAATTCGATTAGTGGCTAAATAAAATTTACGATATGGCTTCAACTTTTCTCCTCGTGTTCACTCTTCCTTCTAGCCGAGCGGAAGTTGTGATCTCTGCTTTTCTATGGATGCATGAACACATTTCTGTAGTTGGGAATTGGGATGGCACAGAATACTGATCCTGGTACCTAAATCAACGGATATCCTCTGACACAAAATAGAACACGATTTAAATGAAGCAAAACATCTATTAAAACAGAAAGTGCTTGAACTCGTTTACTTGACCGGATTAATCAATTGTCATCGTATTTTACAACAAATTTAAAGTATATTTGGACATTTTAAGCTGAACACTAGCTCTATGTTGACTACAAAGGGTTAGATATAGTACCTATACGTTTCTTTAACGGTTTCTTATATTATAAAATGCATCTAAAATACTTAGTATGACGGTTTATTCAGTTTGACTCATTGTGTTCTATTTATTTGCAATTTAACAGAGTTGTGCTGATGGGACCGTCTCGGACAAAAAGAAGTTTCCTACATTTGCTCGGACAGAAGCTCCAGATACTCAAATAGTCAAATCAGTAATTGCGGTAATGGAACATCACCAATGGAAAAGATTCAGTGTCATTGTTGAGGACACATATCAACATGTTTCAGACAATCTGAAATTAACTGCAATAGCCAACAACATCATTGTGACCAATATCACCGAATTCGATGGCAGTGGCAGCCCCCCCAACTGGTACGAGATTATCAACAGCACCATGAATAAAACCAGAAGTGAGTTTCCTCTTTATTCCCACCATTTGGAAAATTGGTATTGACTTTACTGTTTAGTCTACCAAGGGTCTTGACCTTTGACCTGGAGTCGCACTCAGAAATTATACTTTACACTTTATATTTGCCATTATACTTAAGTAATTTAGTATTTCACATTACTAAACATAGACCGTAAATCGGTATAGGGTGTAATAATACTTATACTATAACTTACGAAAATTGGTGACTATATCCAATAGTAATACCTAGAATCGCAATCATGTAAACAGTACGAGTAGTAGACTTGGGTAAAATAATTATACGGCAATTTTGACATTTTCAAGAGATGCATACGCGATTCACACTTCCATACAATGTCGTATCGATATACTAGATTATCTTTAGGAGCCCATTCAGAGTTGCATTTCTTCGTCAGTGTAACAATATGGGTATTACATTTTAGGAGTAAGTCATAGTTAGGTATATCTATGTTTATGATAGTAGACTGACTGAATGTGGGTAAGCTTTGAAAGTATAGGTGATTATTGGGAATTTATATCAACTTAGAAATGGAGCTTTCTAATTCCTGAATAAATGTGATGCACGTCTACGAGTGATGAGGATTTCCCACACTTCGAATTCGTGCCGTTCAGACTCTCAAAGACTGACTTTTGCCTTGTGGTTTGGTTTGGCATGGTGTGACTGGAGAAAGTCAACTTTCACAATCGCATATACCTTACACATACATAGTATACTTATATAGTTCCGTCCTACACATGAAATGACTTTCCTTTCTTTTTCTACCAGAGAAGTTTATAGGAAAAGACACTTTTCTTTTACAGCTTATAAATGTTGACTTTTCCCATAATACCGTCTTTCAACTATAAAGCACTGTAATAGAATGGCTTTAAAAGGTACTTGGATTAGACTTTCACTCAAGCCAGGCCAGGCCAGGCCAGATCAGACCAAGGCTTGCAGTTTAACATACAGTGGTTCAGTAGTACAGTTTTACGGTAGCATCTCATACAATTTAAAAGTGAAGGAATAAGAGAGTGAGAGGGAGAAAACCTTTTTGGTGTGTATTCTGTATGGAGCTCGTGGGAGATAGTTGATAGCATAGATGTACCATAAGTAAGGTATTTATATCACTGTTCTGTTCACAGTACAGTTTCATTGTAGCAGCAAGGAATTCTGGTGCGGAGAAAGAACGAAAGGAGCAAGTATTCTTTCCTTCCTCTCCTTTACAAACTGTTGTCTTGCTTTCTTCACTTTCTGTCAAGAAGGGAGAAAAGAGAGAAAGGCAGGAGGCATCACACATAGTACATTATACCATACATACCGTGCAAAAGTCTTTTAGTAGTGTAATGCAATGCAATGCACCAAAATTGATGGAAATGAAAGAAGTGTTTCTACCATGGAGTACTGTGTAGCCTATTGGAGGAATTGCTGATACGTACATATTGCTTGTTGTGATGTGTATGTAAGTAGTTCTGACATCGTATTACCTAATATTACATACACTAGAGACAAGAAGACGGACGACAATATATACACGAGTCAGTCAGAACCAGAAGAACTTATAGTAGTGCCATGCCATTCCAGGTAGATTACCATTCCTTTACTTTACTTTCACTCCTTAGTACTGTGAATGGTGAATGGCAGTGGATAAAGGATGCTCTCTCTACTATTATGTGTGGGTATGTATTTATATGTATGTATAAGGTGAGAGTGAAAGAAAGGTTGTAGTTAGGTAGTTACAAAAACCAAGTATAGGAGAAAAAGAACAGGAAAAGAGAGAAATGTGCGGATTTGAGGATCGATAAATGGCACAGAATTCCACGGTTCTGGCCTGGCTTGGCTTCACTGCCCTAAAGATATCAAATAAAAGTGCAAATGCTATTCCCAGACTCAGTCAGTTTTATAAAATGTAAAGACAAGACAAGAGTCTATAGAATACATATAATAAGGATAAGAGCATTTCTTAGGTAAAGTACTAGTCAGTTTACAAAGACAGAGTGTGTTATACAGAAGGGTAGGCCAGGCATCAACCTTATCACTATCCCACAAAATATAAATGCAATAACTTTCAAACGAACGGAAGGCTACGTCTTCGTGGACATGGGTGGTCTTTTCCAAATGTGATATTATAATATTCTGGTTTTGAACGTTCTGTCAGTAAAATACGTACACATCTTTACAGTAAATACCAGTAAACTCTAAAAGGACTCTTCTGGACTTTTAGCTACCATTAATTGCTAAATATCTGTACATTTTTAGGGCTTCAGAAATCGGTTAGCTTTCACTACAAAGTAGGTAGGCATTCAGCTTAAAATATTTAAGAATTTCAAGCAATCATAAGACATTTATACAACTTTGCCACTAAAACGAATCATGTCTCATTTCAATTGGGGCCCTGTAATTGTAATACGTAAATATTAAACAGTGCATTGTACCGTGCAGTATTTCTTATCCCAAATATACCTGCTTCTCAGGTTTTACCATCAATACACTGAATATTTCAAACCCCGGGTTATAATTGTATGTAACTGTAAAGCATAATGGATGTACCATTTCTTTACTGTATACCTATTAAATTATAGGTTAAGTAGATGAAAATCGTAGCATAAAATGGAAGAAGGTAGTAGTTATATTAGGTGGTATATGTAGTATGAAAATGGATGCGTGTATGAACCTCCTAACCAGACCCGCTATGCACTTAATACTTTATAGTGAAAGTAGTACAGTAAAAAAGTAGCTCTTTCAGGGAAAAGGAATGCCAAAATGAAAAGTGGGAAAAGATGTGAGCGTATTATTTTAGTTTGCTTGTAAAACGATATATTATCTAGTATGAATGTATGTATGAAGCATAATTTTGATGATTATGACACAAGATAAAATTGTGTAATAAGAGAATCTGGCTCGGGTTGACTTTGGCTTGGCTGGGCAAGAGCCATGCCATAAGGTTGAGTTAGTGTGAAATGAAAACGAAAAGAGAATGCCTTGTCAGAAGAGACTTGTGTCAAGGAATGTAATGGATAATATTAGATCCTCTTCTCTCTATTTAGTCAGTCAGTCAGAGTGAGAGTGAGACACGACAGAGAATGGGAAGGAGATTTATGAATGACAGTAAGTAAGGGAAGGCTTTTTAAAATTTTGCCTCAGCCGGGCCTAGCCTTAGTTCCTCACTCGCTCATTCAGATTATTTGGTAGAATGGAGCTAAAATAACTTGTCGAGAAGATTTCCTTCTTCATTACCATTGAATTGATGTAGTCGTGATGTCGCTTTGACTCAAGTGTTTTGTCAGTGTGCTGGCATGGTTGGGTTCCTAATGTGACATATTATTATGCATTAGCTAGAGTTATAACGAGGAGCTATATCAGAGACTGTCGTCAATAGAACAAACTAAAGTACCTAACTGCATACGTACAAAGGGAATTTTCTTGTTTGCACAAATATACATACATATAATGTTGAAGGGAGTATGTTTAAATTGTGCATCCTTGAGGGTTACTAGCTCCTAGTAGAAAGTTCGCCCGAACTCTATTGCTAATAATCATGTCATTTAACAAAAATTTAAAACTTTTAATTTAGTCACCTTAACTAGTTGCATTGTTTAACGAGGTTAAAGTATAGGAGGAAATAAATGTAATACAATTCTACTTAACTGTCTCCTATTTTCTCCATACAAATAACCGTGCGTCCCTAAGATTTAATACAAATATTTGTTCAAAGATTATGTTTGGTCGTAATCATTAACTATTTACACTACGCAACAGATCTCGTAAGTCAATATTATTATGATAGTATTTGTTGATGAAATTGTGAATTCAAGGAGAAAGTTGAGGAATTTATTTGTTTTCTAACCATCAGGAAAATGTGTAATTAAAGTGAAAGTTTTAAATTGTATTTCTATGCAAAAGGAAAAAGCAAATAATTTCTTCTGTTTTGACACCCTGTATGTTGTGCCAATCTGTCTGGCATTTTTATTCAAATTTCTGACTACATATTCCACAACATTGCCCCAATATTCAATTTACTACATTTACATAGGCATTACCAGAAAACTCTATTTCAACAGCTACCGGTAATTTATTGCATAATAAGATACTATATTAAGGCGGTTAGGTACATAAGGTAGGAACCCACTACACAACGTGTCGTTAATATATGCATGACGAAGTTGAAACTGTCTTTGAACTAGATGTTAATTGTCAAAGGATATTTGCTTTGTGCACACAAGAGTGAATCAAGTGCTATAAAGGCATTATAAATGTGGAGATACATACTTGTACTATGTATGTGTGTATATTGAAGGAGAAAATAACGAGTAGCACTGTTACTATTTATATTGAGTGTTGAGTGTTGAAGTCTGAACTGTGACGTGACAAAGGAGTGAAAGGGAAGAGGAAGACTAAAGTTAAGTTATACAATAGTACAGTATGTATTAGGGGTTTCCTTATTAGTAGATAAAAGAGAAATCAGATCTGAGAATCTAATGAGTTTCTTGACGTTTATTTCCGGTGCTCTACTCTGCCAACTTGTTTATTTATTGATGGAATTGTATTGCAGTTTACGTGTTCATCGGACAGAGCAAGAACTTGGTGGAAATGATGGGAACCATGCAGAGTCTCCAACTGTTCGAGAATGGAGAGTATCTTGTCATATTCGTTGACAAGATGACTTACTCCAGGAAAGAAGCCCTCAACTACCTTTGGAGTAAGTCCAGTCCGCTATCATTCTCTAATTTGATCTATCTTTGCTGCATGCGTCTTCGTATAATATAACATGCTTACTTAACATTAGATAGAGCTTAATATTAATTTATTACTGGCTTTAAGGGCTTAGTCTCTCCTTTTGCGTAAATCATCATTTTCCTAAATGACAAATTTTCCTCTGTAAACTTTGCTCGTGAATTCATTCCAACAAACCTACTGGAGATATAGAATTACATGACAACTGTCTACTACACTCGCTCTGGGAACCCCGTGATGCTATTTTCTATTCGGTAAAAGTGTAAAACTATAGCTCTCCTCTCTGTAGTACTATTTAAGTTAAAAGAATATATTATGTGCTATGAAGGATATAAAAGCTGCAAGCAGGGTTACATTAACTACAACAGTTTTGGTATATGGTTAGTGTTATTACTGCTATTAAACCTCCAAAACTCTTCTTTTAATATCTTTATGAATATATTTAACATAATTGTATTTATACTTCATCTTACAGAGACTACTAGAAAGAAGTATTAATTTAATTATCACTTGTTTTACACCTTAGTTACTGTTTAATGTACGTAATTTCTTGTGCTTCAATAGTATTTTTCAAAGACCCCTTAACTTTTAGTGTTGCCACAAACTTTTCTGCTTCCTATTTTTCTTGTCTTGTATGCATACATAAGTTTTTATGAACATTTTAGTTTGGAGAAAGTAAGTTAAAGTTTGGGGAATAGGTACACTAAAGAGAGGAAAATAGTTAACTAATGGTGCATCTAATTAAAACTAATGGCTCTTAAAAAGGAAGGAGAAGCTGCAAAGGCTATTGCTAATTGCATTTTTAAAGCAGAGTGGTTGATCTTAGAAATAAATTGAAGGAGATTAGATACACGTTTGTATTTTAGTCGTGAACACGTGTAAGAGGAATTTACTTTTCACTTTTATCGCTACATTACATACAGGGCATAGTTTTCTGGCTTACTTACAGCACTATCAGCTACTTAGCCTGAGTCTACTTTTATAAGCATTCCGAAAGCTAATGTAGCAAATCCAAATGGCTCTTACCACTAAGAAAGCTAAAACATTCGCCATAATTGACCTTTTGCACGCAATTTGTTCAGGGAGTCCAGGGCAGTCCGGTGAAAGTGCGCTATTCTACGTCGGTATTTCTTCATTCTCTCAAGAAAATTGCCCACGAAACAAGTTGGAATTTTATTTCACTTCAGTTTACTTTCAGCCATTCACTAAATGTAACTTGACTTGACTTGGCACGGCTTTTGCTTAATGTATCTAATGGCCTTTAATGCAATTGTATTGGAAAACAAATACCTTTAATATTGGCTTCTGTTTTTGTTTCTATATATAACTATTAAAGAACGGCGGTATTGTTATAACCATTAATAAATTATGTATGTATATGTATAAGAATGGATTATACTTAAGTAGATAGTAGATATATGGGAGTCAGTGAGTGAATGGTGTGTATCTCATTTGTAGCCGTGGCTGTGCACAGATTTTGTCGAGTGAGTGCACTAGGATTTTTTATCCAAGCCAAAGCCACGTCAACAGCATTGACTTCCATCTTATCCAGTGACACGCCAAGTTAGTCTTCTGTGGCTTTTGTCTGGAATTACTAACGACTTATCAGTTTCTTTAATGGTGCTCTCTCATCAGGCAGAAGACTGGAGCCAATGTAGCACATAAAAAAATGATGTGAGTGATCTTAAATAAAATGATCGATAAATGAATGGGAAAAGACAGAGAGGCGAAACATGCTGACTTCACTCTCACTCCAACTTTTTTCACTTTCCGCAAAATTAAGTATAACGTGATGTGTGAAGTTGATGATAAGAAAGTGTCTGGATTCTGGATTCTGCTCTGGATATGAATGTGGAAGCCCAGGGCTCTGCCTGTACCGTACACACTGAATATTGTACATGAATAAATGTACTGTAGATAAAATATTGCAATCTATGTTAAAGAGCACGTATTCATCATGTCTCGAAATCTTCATCTAAAAATCTAGGTAAATAGTTTGCAAATCTTTCGTTTCAGATGAACTAAATAAACTTAGCGGAGGAAGAAATAAAGGGAATTTATTCCTTCATAAGATTCTAGGAAGAAATATCCAGAGTAGCAATACCAGCCAGTACAACTGCAACTCGTAACTCGAAAGTAAGAGCGAGCATATTTGAATCGATCACATCCAATAACAGTTCCAAGATGTTTATCCTCTTTGAAGGATATTAAAATAGACCCGCAGCGAAGGATGCTTTTCCATCCATATTGACTTTCCCGATTTCAATTTATTTTATTTTCCCATTTTGGCAAAGATGTAATGTTAAAAGAAGCGTGTCTCCTTCTCTGCTTTAACTCTGGCCTGGCCTGGCGTGGTATGGTCATCCGATCTCTTGTTTTCCCTGTTATATTCTAGAGAAATCTCATTTCCTTGCCTTACTTTTTCTGTTTAACTTTTAACTGCATTTAGACAAAGAGGAAATTGTTTAGGTACTTATCAGGAAATTGTAGTTTCTAACAAGAAAGTTCGATGTCTCTTTTCTGTGTACCATATTTATGGCATGATTTCATGCAGAATTTTGAAATATTTCCTGTCTCGTCTCTCGACATAATATAATATGTACATGTAAGTATGCAGTAAGTAGCCTAACGTAGCTCTGTTTTATGTTGCAGAGACGAGAACCGTACAAGTTACTAACATTCTTTACTTTGTTCTGGCTTGGCTTGTGTAGGTTGTAAGTTGCATGGTATGCAGTGTGAAACTGGGAAAGTTTTACATGAAGAAAATATGCTACCTATAGTATATCGTTTCTCAAAATCCAGACAGGGCACGAGCAATAGCAAGAATATATTGTAGGTTCTATGAATGAAGTGTAGTATTATATATAAAAGATAGTTTGAAACTAAGAATGAATAGAGAAACACTTTCTTGCCATTTAGGAACGTACGTACTTTGTGGTGGTGTCCAGGGAAATCTGAAGACCGTAAATGTGTGTTTTGTAGTACGTGTGCTATATGGGTGCACTTAGCCACACAAAAAGCGTGTGTTTCTACTAATACTCCAGCCTTCAGACCAAGTTGTTATAAGTATATACAATAGGCGTGCAGTGCTTATACAGATATGTCTACATAACAGTATTTAAGTTGCCCTCTGTTCAAACTTTCTCCTTCCTACACTATGACATCAACTTGAACATTGAAAGGTTGTTCACTGTTAAGTAAGTCAAAGTTTCCGAGCAAGTTTCCTAAGTTCACTAATCATTAGAGCGATGCTAGAGATATATACAGTAGAATAGCGCTATTACAGATAGTACGAGTTGTGTGTTCTTTTCCTGCAAAACTTTCGCTAGACCTATTTATTATAAAAATTACTACTTTGACGAAGTTAATATCTAATGGGACGGCTAGAGCTGGAACACAACAATTGCTTTTAAATTGCTTCGTCTGATCGCTTCATTCTATTCCGCTCTGCTTAAGAAATGCAGTATGAAATATTAATGAATTTTACTTCAATAACTTCTAAAATCCAGAATGCTACTTTGAAAATAAAATTCTTTTCAAATTTTTCAGGGCACCAAGACATCCTTAACAACAAAATATCAAATTGCTCGGACCTTCCTAATTTCAATATTAAATTGGCTCGATCTCTATTAGTGGTTGCCCCAAGTCCCCCAAATACAACCTACCAAAATTTTTCAAAGCTAGTGAATGACTATGGAACAAGAATACCATTTAACTTCACCAAGAACATTTTAGGATTCCAGAAACATGTCCCGATATACGCGGCCAACTTATACGACTCAGTAATCCTCTATGCTACAGCTCTGCATAGGTTACAACAGGAACGACAGAACACGAGTATCCAGATCCTTGCTCGAGATGGCCGGGCCATATTTGAACAAATTGTTTATATAAAGGAATATCAAAGTAAGTTTACATTTTCTCCAGTTCTTTTTTCTTGAATGCAATATATATGTGACACAGCGGTGAAAGTGAAACCTGCTTTCTCTTGGCTGTTCAATAAAATATTATAATATAATGACCATGAATATTAATGGGATTGAATTGAAAACAGGAATACCATGTTTGTGTAAGGGAACATCTTGGTATGTGCATACATAAGTTACAGAATTGTTCTGGGAAAGACAGAGGTACAGATAGCTCGTTCTGAAGCTGGTTCATGTAATGTAGCCCCAGTGTAGGAAAAAAGAATCTCTTCCATATCTAAACTATTCATTTTGTGTCAGCGGCTTTTAAGTGCTCCCCTTCAACGACACTACATTTACATGGACGTCCTGTCTTGGTAGTCAAAATATAGTTGATAGCCTAAAAGCATACTTATGTATGTACATACACGGTTATAAAACATATCTATCTGTTCCCACTCCCCATTTCCCAACATTATGGTTGCTCTAGACCGTAAAAACTGAGTGAAAGTCCTAAGGAGAAAATTTAATTCAATGTGAGAGAGAAAGCTAGCAATTCACAAAGTGAAAACACTTGGTTCCGCCGAGCTATGAAATTAGAACACGCCACTATATATTTACTTAGTACTACAGTGCGATAGTGTTCTTTAGTCAATGTCATCATATCTGATAGAAGCCACACATTCTACATACCACACCGAACCACTGAATCAGAAAGGGTATAAATACAGAGCCACAAAATGGGTTTAGCTTACCACTCGTTTCTGTACCTATTATTTATATCTCTTTTTATCTTCAGTTATTCCGACCACACATAACTGTACGTAACAAAAGTATGGAAGAATTCTATAGATGTGAGAGTTTAGTGGATTTGCTTGCAGGCAGGGGAGGTAGTTAATTTAACGTAGTTATTTGCGGCCGCTGTAGATTGAGTCTCAGCATGCTCCAGACTTGAGTGCAGTCATATTCATGGACAGTCTAGTCATGGCAAGGCATTCTTTTAATTATTTCCGTCCATCATACATAACATTCCATTAAAATGCATCTACTGTCGTGTGTATACCTTGTTTACTTACTTATGTTCGTGTTTTTAATATTTTTAGTATCCGTTTTTGATCTTCCTTTTCCGTGCCTCGTAGGCATAGAATTTTGTGTACGGAACAACGCCTGCTATTTTAGCAGTCACTAAGCTAAAACTCAGTTTACTAAACTAACTCAATGAAGCAACTGGGCAAAGTAGCGTGGGCTGTATTAAATTTCTGTTTTTTCTCTGAAAATAAATAACATCCTGTGAGTTAGACTGTATAGAATTTCGGCCTACCGTCCTAAACTACAGATGAATAGAATAGAAAGTATAAACGGATAGTTTACTGGGCATATAATAATATATTATGAATACCGGAAAGGTTTCTAGCTTCCAGCAGTTTGGGATGTTTACTTTGTGTTGCTGCAGCTCAGCTCTACTTTTACCTCTCAGACATTTATACAACTCCTGTAGAAAGTTGTAGGTAAATATATTAAATTTAATAGGCAACTAAAGTACATAGAGCCGTGGTATGTATGGCTTTAGCACAAAGCGAAAGTGAAGATTATTACAGTTAGGTTCATAATTAGTCTACAATTATACTTTCACCACCACAGTCGTACTCCTACTACTCTATGTTACCATTATAGAGATTTCACGAGTACCGTTGGCGATCTTCGCCATTTGTTTAAAATTAGGCATCAGGCTATAGCTCGTCACGCCATGGCGGTTTTTAATCTGTAAAAATTTTATGTTATACATATCCTTAAACACTTTTGTATTAAAAATGCGTCCAATAAGAGAAGCGTTGTTTTGTATTTGCTTTTCAAAACATTGTGGTGAATGTGTAATGATAAACGGTGTGTGAACTTCATTGTATCATATAGTACAGTAGGTATACATAAATCATTATTAGGCAAACAAACATTTATATTTTAACGTACGTGGCCGGTGGCGTGTGCTTTGCTGTACATTCTATAGTACATTTGCACTGCACTGTAAGAATTACGAACAGCATTAAATTAGTGACAGACTGAAGACAGAGGTACGGAACGCAAAGTCTGCAACCAAATTGAAATGTCGGATATGGTTATGTACAAGTTTTCACTTCATTTTCACCTGATGGTTTCGGTTTGGTTTGGCTGTCTGTGATGGGATGTGGTTTATTTCTCATTGATATGCATGGAAAACAGTAGAAGGGGAAAATTGCCGTCAGCTAGCGCAGAGAACTACGTACAACGTAAATATCTACTCGAGTGGAAACATAAAATTCTTACTTTAGGTACCTAGGTGAGTACAAAATGTTGTTTGGCTTGGCTTTGTATTTCCTGTCCTTGTCAATGTATGCAAATACTGCTAGAGGGATAGTAATGTTGGATGTTGGAATGAAGTGAAGGAGAGGCTTTAAGTTAGCTGACAAATAAAAATCATCTAATCTTCCAATTTACACAGTATACGGTTGGCTTTTCCCTATGGACAGGTCTGCATTGTTTCTCGGACGGAAACAGTATAATTGCTTCTATCTATCTTTCTAGAGGTTTTGCATGCAATTTGTACAAGGGAAACTGTGCAAATAGCTGATGTGTAATTAGCCTGTTGAAAATTACTATTTATTTGACAGCTATCTGTTTACCTTCTTTCATTATTAAATCCTACACGAGTTTTATAACCATCATTGAACGAGAATCTAAATATTTGTACAGTAATGATTACTGTTGACATAGTAGAACTAGGTACTTTAATTGATTTCGTATGTGTAATGGCTTCCTTTTACTCTAAAAACGAATTAATTTAGTGACAGGACAGCTAGCACACATGCAAATCGGATCCATTATAATAATGTGTGTACAGACACCTATTTGCATTACACGCCTCTCCTGTCTTTAATCCATCTAACTTCCAATTACATAAAGTTAGCGTCTCATTCTCAAAATCAATAGATATATTAGTACTACTACAGATAGGGCAGCCTTTCCTTGTTATTGCTCAAGAATTTTGCATAAAAATTGCAAGTTCTAGAGAATTATAGAAAATATTTTCATCCATTTATGCAAATGAACTTTCACCTAGTACTTTGTCAGGGTGACATATGACCCTATGTCCTTGTCCTTATTTAACTACAGATATTGTTATTGCCAAAGATTTAGACAATGTGCGTTGTTAGATGTTTTTAATTATACAAAGTCTTATTTTTATTGCATATTGCTATTCTTTAGGTATGTTCGTTGTGGACAGTTCGTGGCAAAGCTAGGTTCGTCATTTTCACGATTAGTACATTGCCCTAAGGTAACGTGATTTATGCGATTAAGTTAAAACGGTTGGGGTTTTTGCCAAGAAAAATTTCTTCTGAGCTCACTGTATAGAGGAGAATTCTATATGAATTTTGGTTGCAGCCATTATAGAATCAAGCACGATTTGTTCAAACTATGATGTGACCAAGAGCAGAAGTGATTTGTGATATTATCAAAGTAGAGCGTGAAACTAAGGTAGGACCGTTTAAACATCCACGTGCAAGATCTAAACATTTGATATGACACGAAAGGAGAGGAAAACACCAAAGACCGCATCGCATATTGCTGGTTAGAAAAAATTCCTTGTCATGTGGTAAGATGGTGATGTCGACTAGCGGTACCATGCTATATAGTAATAAGTATACCATTCCCAACCAACCTCGTACTGCAGTATATAGTATATCTTTATAGTTATGTTATTAGTAGACAAACTTTGTGTAGGTTCTTACTACTTACTAGTACGTGTATAATACTCAAAGCAAATACAGTAGAGAAACTCATAAAGCTATATGTAGTTGTAGGTGAAAGCGAATTTGTGCTTATTCTCTAGACTTTCTCTAAGCCAAAAAATATCTGGTCGTAAAATCTTAGTGGAAGAGAGTTAAGTGTGATGTGAACATCTGTAGAGAGAGATAGTGATAGCAATTTTTTTTTTTATTTATTTCAAAGCAATTTCCCCACATAAGTTAGGGTTGTTACATTGCAGTATTTGAGTTTAAATTTTTCCTTA
>JAQFYC010001266.1:0-36842 GCA_034694165.1 Tomocerus mixtus | reverse complement strand
GTGGATTTCCATACTAGGTGAGCAATGCAATAAGGGGATTTCCATATTAGATGAGCAACGCAATAAGAGGAATTCCAGTCTTACTGAGCAATGCAATAAGGGGATTTCCATTCTTACTGAGCAATGCAATAAGGGGATTTCCATTGTTCAACGACGATATCTTCTTCTGTCACACTGTGAGAAACTTTAGTTCCAAGGCTTCCATTGCACTTCTTATCCCGGGCAGAAATCCAATTATTCTTCGGAATATTAAATAAGACTAGACTGAAGGACTCATCCGCCGTGACCTGGAATTTTCGATTTTCAAGTAAAATCGCATCCCAGGGGGGTGGGACACAAACGTAGAACTCCAAATGCAGATCCTGGGCTAAGGAATACGCAGCTGCGTACTGGAACAGCTGATTTCCAAGACCTCCATAAGGCACTAGGGTGACAGAACCACTTTTCTTTGCTTTAATATTGCTCACACTTTTTATTACAGACACATTTTTCCTTAAAATATCCTTCCGAACTGGAACAGCTATTTGATCATTTGGCTTCGACGTCTGCATTTTATTTATACGTAATTGTGGTAATTTATTAACTTTCAATTTGTAATCGTGCCCCCAATCTGTGGCTGGAGAATTATATATTATGGTAACTACGATTGCATTGTAGAAACAGCAGAAGATGAAAAGATTTCTACAGTGGGTATTGATCTTCAATCTTCGGATTAATAATTGAATATTGACCTGAAATTTAAAGAAAATAGTTAGCAAATCTTTATTGTCAATTGTTGGAATTCCGCAGTAATACCAAATACCAGTCAATTATCCAAATTAATTAGGACAACAATTATGATTCCGCGGCATTTGATTACTTTTACCATTTAGCCCGTTGAATGAAGTCGAACCTCGAACCTAAATAGTAATTTTTGTTAATTCGGCGAAGGAGTAAGAAGTTAACTACAATAATAATTATGAATCAGAGAAATATGGATATCAAAAGTTCAAACGTTTGCAGCCATTATGCCCTTTCGCGGGTAAACGCAGATCTTTGTTGAGAAAACCAGGCTTCCGGACTGCGCTGTTAATTATAATAATTAAAGCCACATAAATATACAATATTTTTGGAATATTCCCCTCCAAACGTCTTACACTGAAATGATGCGCATCACTTTTGATATAAAATAGCAAGCATTAATAATTAAAAATTAGTGTTAATAAATACGTCCTTACACGTAATTTTCAAACAACACTACCTATAACAAAATGTAAAGAATTGAACGATTTTAATTACATAAACCGTACTGTATTAAATTAAGGTTCAATATTTTCCTGGACGCGACGGATGGAAATATCGGACGATTTGCTTCTGCCTGGAATAACTGAGATTTTGAGACAAAATGGTTTTGTAACTTACCCTGTTAAAATCATTTCTACGCAATACCAATCGTTTGATTGGGCACTAACGAATATTGATGCAATTCGTGTGACTAACTTATACATTTCTAATTTTAAAATCGAAAAATTACGAGCTACCAACAGTAATGTAAATAAATAGCTGGGAAAATGAACACGAATTCTAATACAACAAGTAAAATAATAATATGCTAAGCATCAGCAATGTTAGAATTGTAAAAGTTGAGAACTTGAGTCGCATCTTTCAAAGCACTTGCTGCACTCCTTTTTTTTAATGAAGAGAAATACTTTACTCATTCTTAGTTTGAGCTTATTATAGGGAATTTTGCACCTTTAGAACCAATTTATAATATTTTAGCAAGGCCTATGAAAATACACTTAATATTATTGAATAAGTGTATTAAGGAAGGACTATTACAAAGGTATATATAGAAAACTTTGGAACAATTACTATAATAATATAATTTCGTTTGTAATTAAATATTTTGATGATGTACTATTAATTTATTTACTATCAAGATATTATGCTGTTAGGTATTTGGGGTATTTGATTAGAGTTTTACACGGATATGTACCCATAAAGAATCCTTATATGCGAAATGAGCTGTATTTATCCTTATAGCCAAAGAATTGCTGATAAGTAGATTATATTTAGTACAGTGAATAATATAAAATTGATGTATAACTAAGATTTGCCAAAGTAATCTGTAGATGTGCATTTGTAGGCGCTATCACAAGGGAAACATAATGTTCTGCTGTAGATATTAATATGAATCATTGAATCATAATTTGGGTCATGTTTCATGGGATAAACTCTCGAATTTTGCAATTTAAAACAAGTGATCTTTTCATACTCTGCTTCGTAAAGGTATTCGAAAGGTATTTTATTTTTATACTACTGTATAAAAATAAAATACCTTAGGATTTAAAGATTCGTATACGATTTTTAATTTTGTTTGCAAATATGCTATTTAAATTATCATTAAAAATCATCAAAAAATTAGTAGGATAATGCTCACACAATCACATGCATTAGCATGAATTCAGCCATTCTCAGATTAGAAATCTTATCCTAGCGACATAAAACTTGGCACTAAAAAATAAAGGTTTGGAAAACGCTGCTCATTTTTGTTGTAATAGTTTCTGGTTACTAAATAGTCTTTTTAAGGCGATGATTAAAATAATTCCCGTATGCAAACTTATAAAGGAGTTTAATTTGAATGTACAAATTTTATTTGCATTATTCTTCTTGGCCAATTATTTCGAATTTTGTAAAATTTACAATTTTTGGTTTACAGGTAAAGCAAGGGAAGATGTAGATGGATGGTTGAAGTTGATTCGTTTACTCAATATTTATTTCTTGTAGTAGGCAAGTCCTCCATAAGCTGGATAAGCTCCATAGGCGCTGTATCCGTATCCAGCAACGGCTGGGTAGGCAGCATATCCCCCGCTGTAGACGTATTGGGCAGAGGCTACGGCAATGACGGCAGCCAACAAAAGGAAAGCGAACTGAAATGAAAAATAGAAAATTATTTCATAAAATACCAAAAATTCGACTTAAAGGTTTCAAAATTCTAAAGAAAGTAAACTTTGAATAATTTGTGACTTACAAGTTGAGACATTTTCGAAGGAGTTTGGTTTGGAGTTGATGAGTTGAGTTAAGATGAGATTGAGCAAAGCAAATGATTGTATGATTCAAACTGGAGAAGAGATTTGCTATTTATACTCTCCAGAACGCTGAGCCACACCCTAAGAAATAAATACAATAGTATTTGTAGAATAATCTGGAGATACTGGAGAAGAAGATCGTCACTTCACCATTGTCACGTTTAAGCAGAGTTTACATAACTACCTACATAATATTTACTGGGGATTGGACTTGCACCATTTTCTCACACCACAAAGTGATTCCCTATAAGTATTTCATGCCTGGATCTTTAGCTATTTTTGCAATAATGGATACAATAGTATATCATTTTACAGGATTTACAATGTACACTCCCATTCACTCCAAACCCCTATTTCTAATGCATTTCTATTGCGCTTTCTTGGAAATATATTCAGAGTCAAAAAAGAGTGTAGGAGATTTGTGTTTTTATTGGAGGATATCTTATGCCTTAAGAATGGCTTAAAATTTTGACGTTTTACTTATAAGAAGTGTGGTTCTAAAATCCTTTCTTAACTTTAAAAAATTACAACTCCTGATTCATCATAAATTAAAGCTTTAGTTTATCTTAGACGAATAATTAAGATTTTAAATTGCTTGTGTAAACAAAACAAATGAAAATACGTCTCATTGAGATCGCTAACCAAATCTTTTATATTAAGAAAGCAAACCTCGGTTATAATTGAATATAAAATAATGTGGTCAGTGCATAGACGACGATACCTAAGTACCTTTACAAAATAGACTAAAATAGTAGGTAATATGAGAACGCCTTGCCCCAAGAAGCGCATCACGTTTTATAAAAGATTTTCAAGCCATTTTAGTGTTTAGGTCCGCATTAATTATTAGTATGTGCATTTAAATACAGGAATGTGTCTGAGGGGTGGTTAATATTGTAAAAGCCCCTCCGTGCAAAAGAAAAGTTGTAAATCAGAAAAGTATGATCGGATCCTGTTCAGTTTTTACAAATGATTCTTTAATCTTTTTTATTTATCTTTTCTTTCTTGAGTTGAGTTGAGCTGGCGTTGGATTTGCTTTGTTGTGCTCTTCATTGTTGTCTTATTGTGATTGTGCTGTGAGAATGAATCCATGTGGTTAATGGAAATTAAGCCGGAGGCACATAAATGAATGAATTGATTGCCGTGACCATGACTCGCTTCTTTTCATATACAAGTTTAGTTTAAAGCTTAACGTTTAATTTAGCTTAACTTTGAATTACATTGGCTGGATTGGAATGGTACATAATATGCTTAACCCAAATAAGTATGTAATATGTAATACCTATTTAAATAGTTAGTTATAGACAGAAGAATAAAATTAGTCACGAATCGCAACGTATATTATATAAAATGATACTGGAGTCAAAATTAAATAAGAAGTAACTCATCCAGTATGCTGTAATCCATATTAGAATGCTTTTATCATTTAGGAAAAAACATTTTTAATTTTTTGTTGCCTTCGCAAGTCATGTCATGCAGTTTGTTTCGTGTGGATTGTGGATGGACATTCCATTTGCAAATTTATTAAGCGAATGCGGAAAAGAACTTTTTAACACTTGCATTAAATCACAGACCAAAAAGTCAAATCTGCTACGTTGCATAACAAAACAAAGTTTGGTGAAAGATTTAGAGGAGGATTTGTGAGTATAAATGCAATTACATAATAAAAATAAACCATATTAACAGATATAAATTTTTTGGAAACTAAATTGCGGTATTGTGAGACTCATTTGAATTACCAATGAACTGAATCCTGGCCTGAAACTGGGATACCAATACGTTTCCATTTATTTAAATTTCAGCGCTTCAATAAATTGGAGTACTGTCTGTGAAGATATATACCGATATTTCTCCATGTACTGATTACTGAAAACAGAATTCAAATGTTTGAACCCCTAAAATGTTTAAGAGGTCTTGTTGGAATCTCAGAGCGTTCCCCTGGTTTGGGGGCACAGGATAATATAATATAAGTTATTAGGATTTCGGTCAGCAAAATTCCGTGAACAGTTCAAAAGCTATCGACATCACAGACAGACAGACAGTATAACAAACCTATAAGGTTGTTTCACAACTTAATAAATCCCACAACATTTAATGTTGTCACCTACACACTACTAATGCCAACTTTGTTATTGTACACTTTGAATACATAATTTTTTCTTTGCAGTTTATGGTAGCCGCCACAATAGTTTAAAGTGGTCAGGTCAATTTGGTCAATAGCAATATTTTTGAAATTTTCCCTAAAGACTGCAGATGAAAAGGGTAATCATTTTGTAGTATCTTGCATAATATTGCTCTCAAGCATTGTATTAAGATTTGAAGTCCTAAACGCTCGTTTTACTCGGCATTCGGCCCAATGTGCTCATATATTATATGGTTTAACTTAAGTATATCTGTAATTGCACTGAAAATATTGGTAGAAAAATGAAAGTCCTTTATTGCTTTTTTATTTCTCTTGCTTGATTTTATTGTTCATACCTCCATGGTTTCTGGATACTACATAATCTTGGGATAAGAGCCAAAGCTGGAAAATTCGTGCAACGGTTGTTGCAGTATGAGGATATTTAAAAACAAACCTACTTACAGACACAGTAATCCCTATATGCCCTCGGCTAACTCCCTTTAATGTCAATCTAAAAGGGTATTACAACATTTTTACTCGTTGTCATTTTAAGCTACTTAATTATAAGTTCCACTAATTCATACTATACTACACCATTCTTTGTATGGTAAATTTGCAGGTATGGTTAATTTTGCAGTGGCGACGAGATCTACTGAAAACGCCACAATTTTTTGAAATGTAGAGGACTCTGGCTCTGAAGTTGCAGGTATACGATAAGTATTAATTACTAATAAATATTTACAGTATTTCCAAATTAAGGATTAAAATAAAAATAAAATAAATGCGTTCCTTGTAAATATCTTGAATAAAAATGTGGTATGATTTTGGCTGTACGCCATTATAATTCTTTACTTCGGTCAATAGTGACACTAGCTCAACCACTTGGTTACATCCGTTTTGCAATGGTTTATTTTAATTTACTTTCAGCATTACTATATCGGTATTTTCCACTTTGCAATCCTGTTTTCCGCATTCATTTCATGCTTGGCACATGAATTTCACATTTAACGCTACACATCTACATTGTTTTTGAAAATATATTTCCATAAATTAGCCAAATGTGATAGGGAAATACTTTTACTTTAAGGTGCTTTACTTTGTTAAAGATGCAAATAATTCTGTATACATCCATTAATCATTAATCATACATGCCAAAACGTAAATTCCAAAACTCATTTTAATTTTTCCAATTAGCCACAACTATATGCAACTAATGACTCTATTTGTAATTTTTTGCATGAAGTATAACAATTTGAGTTAAATTTTATTCTTTATCCGCATTCACAATTTTGACTTTCAACAGGGTTTATGAGTAATTTGGGTGATAGCGTTAAAATAAAAATATTTCTCGACCTTGTCATAGATGCCAATGACAAAAAGCATGCAAATTACAAAGAATAGGGAAATAGGGCCAATATTAGAATTAGTAAACTGGAGAGCTCTCGGTCCATCATCTTCTAAACATCATTTGCATTTCGTGAAGTTGAATTCATTTGCGAATTCCTCCCATTTTCCTAGTAATTCAGATTGAGAAAAGTCGATTTTTTAAAAAATGTATTGTATAATGTGGGGCATTTGACATTACTTTTGTTTTGCACTTATCCATCTATTTATATTTACTGCCGCTGCAAGCTTATGCAGCGACTGAGTGTAATAATGGACCCATGAGCCCTGTCACGAGTCCGTAGTGCCGAGAGCTACGTAAGCCGAAGTTTACGAGTACGTGATTTTTAAAAAAGTTTTAGATTTGAGTTTTGGATTTTGGTTTTCCAGTTTGGATTTTTGGATTATATTGGATTTAGACGTCATTAAGTATGTCGTTCGCCCATCACGTCATTAATGTCGTAGGACTATTACACGTCATATATATATATATATATACTAGGCTTGCCCCCGCGAGTATCTACTTCGCGATTGAAATATACATTTGATTGAAATATTTGGTTGGTGTTGGGATAAGGGTGGGTACAATCGACAGGTGCATAGAAAAAATTATACACGACCACTCCGAGTTTCGGGTTTGAAGCCCCCGAAATTCGGACCGGTTGTGTGGTCGTGAGCTTTATGTCGAATCCCGTAGAAATGGGCGAATATTTCGCTCTCAACCTCGATTCGTGTCGAAACCATTTGCGCCCGCAGAAAATTTTTTGACATAAGCTATCATAGACACGAAAATATTGGGTATAGGCACAGATATTAAATATGCCAAACTATTTAATACTTACATGTAATTATTAAGCTTTTCAAAAATTTGATATAGCTTGGCCTATGGCTGCGGGCGCCACTGTTTGTCGACTTCGATTCGTCTCTAAAATATTGTCTGCCTCGATTCGTCTCGAAAATACTTCGAAAATCTGTTTCGATCTCAATCTCGATTCGGCTAAAAAATCTTTTGTTTGGATTTATTAGTCGCGAAAACGATAAATTCATACGATTATTATTTATTAAAATGAAATTGTCTTCTAAAGTTATAAAAAGTCATCAGAAATTAACTTTTTTCTTCTAAAAACAATAATTTACGCTTAAAACATTTTATTTAAACCTGGTTTCAATAATATTTTGTCTCGATCAGTTTCATAACCGCACTATCACTGGATTCGTTCTCGATTTATATTTTCACTTTGTAACTCTGTATGTAGGTGTTCTGGAATTGGATTAGCAATTAAATGCGATAAAAAGTGATAAAAAGTGATAAAATAAAGTAAATAAATGAAGTGCTTTGCATTAATTTGTGAAGTGGGGTTGCGTAATGCTTCGAGAGAGATCTCCCTTGCTTTGGCTGGGCCACAATGTGACTGTAGTCCGCATCTGCCACCCAGCTGCGTACGAGATACAAAATCACCGGCTCTAGAAAAATCGTCAAATTCACCCGACTTCCTCTTCAGTCACATTCGCACATCCACAAGTGACATTTAGAGGTCAGATCAGGTCAGTTCGTATTAAAAACTGTTAAATTATATAAAATACCCATTTATTGCGTATATGTACATATTTTTCAATTGGTAATTAGCTTATTTCGTTGTTAATCTTTAAATCTTAAATGTAGTTTGGTGTTTTGTATACATTTGTAGATTTGGGATTGGTATTTTATGCTCAATGTTTGGAATTCAGAAATAATATTCACATTTGGATTATTGGAACTGACTAAATATTAACTTCAAACTTTAATTAGTTGTTTACGTTTTATTTTCCACATTTGACAGTAATTCATCAGTCCTATTCTATTCTGCGTTCTACATTCAACATTACCACACCATTTGTTAAACAACTCAAGAAACGTAAAATTTTGGCTCTTGAAATTGGAAATTCATCCCACTTCTTCTTCAGGCATATTCTCCGTTCTCACATCTACGGGTGACATTTGACATACAGGCAACAGGGATCAAATCAGGTCAGTTTTATAAAACAACTATTTAAATACCCATTTGTTGTATATGTTTATATTTTTATTGCCAATTGAAAGTATGATGCTTCGCTTTTCTATTGATTTTGTATATGAATTTTATCTTTGTTGGAGTTGGAACACTTGGAACTTACCTTGAAACTGTAATTAATCGTTTTCCATTTTTGTTATCTTAAACAGCTGACAGATTTGTTAATTGTTCGGATAAGAAAGCAGTTAAATATGGCCGAACCTCAATCCGCTCTAATGTTAAGAAAACAACTCGTGGAACTGAATAAAAATCCCGTCGAAGGATTCTCTGCCGGTCTCATCAACGACAATGACATCTACAAGTGGGAAGTATTGATAATCGGACCCCCGGACACGATTTACGAGGGAGGATTCTTCAAGGCCCATTTGTCCTTCCCCCGAGAGTATCCCCACCGTCCACCGAAAATGAAGTTCATCACCGAAATTTGGCATCCAAACATTGACAGCAAAAGCGGGGATGTTTGTATCTCTATCCTCCACGAGCCTGGGGATGATAAATGGGGTTACGAGAAGGCATCCGAGCGCTGGCTCCCCGTCCACACTGTTGAAACCATTCTGATATCCGTCATTTCCATGGTCGCCGAGCCGAATGACGAAAGCCCAGCTAATGTCGATGCTGCTAAGGAGTGGCGTGAGAATTACCCGGAGTTCAAGCGAAAAGTCGCCCGCTGTGTACGTAAAAGTCAGGAAGATTCTTAGTCAGCTGATCATCATTGAGAAATTCTCAATCAACATCAACGCTTACTACTAATAATAAACACTTAAGATATGTACCCTAAATATTCGAATCTCAATAACTTAATAATTATTCAGTTGTCGTGTTAGTTTGTTCTCGGCCTTCCAATTCTTCCCTGTCTTATCTTCCTAATTGAAACAGTTCATTCATCTTTTATTAATTGTATTTTAAATGCCAATGCTAAATTCCTATGAACTCACACGTGATAACCTTTTCGATATATACATTATTTTCAGGTGTATACAATAGCTGAATGTATTTTCCATTTTTCAAAACTTAGTACAAATTCTCAATAAATTCGTAATTAAAAATAAAAATTCCATTGCCGAGTATGTATGCAGACAAAATCTTAAATCTTTTAAACCTTTCAGGCCGTTATATAAAGCTAGCTACAAAATATTTTAAAAATGGTTTTAACTCTAGCTAATTACTATTACATGTGCATACTGACTCTTTATACATGATATCATATTCCTAATTTTAAAAGCATTAAATATCTAAGCAATTAGTCACTAATTACCAAACAAAATCAAGTTTTCTGTTCATTTCCTCAAAAAGCAACTTTTTGTATCTTCATAAACACCAATATACATTTTGTAATCCAATAATCTGGATGAAATATTGTCATTTGAAAAATGAAAGTTAGAATGCAATATGATGCCTGTACATCGTTGTTGCTAGGAATCCACCATACCATAAACGTGTATTGTGACTTGACTACTAAATACCTTGTGGTACTTATAGATTATGTTACCATAGTTTAACTGGCATTGCATTGTAAAGTAGTTTTGTTGAATGTCCTAAGTTAAAATCGAAGTCAGGCCAGCTGAGCGATTTGAGCTTTTCGTTTTCAACGTTTTACTTTCTGTGACTTCTCCTTTGCCTTTGACGTTCATTGATGTTGCCAAAATTGGGTTTGAACTCGTAAATTGTAAGTTGTCTATATTTGTATATTTTTGTATTTACTGTTCACAGATTACGTATTTCATTCATAATTAACAGGAATATGTAAATAATGTGTAAATGTGAATACTGTTGTCGTTAGTTGTCCATTGTTTTGTTTCGAAAGTGCCATGGTCGTCTTGGCCCGTTAATAATGTCTAAATATGAAAATAAGACGATTTTAAAGTTAAACAATATATTATTCTGTATTTTTTACAGGTCACTTGTCTAAACGAAGTCCGATTATTTGAACCATCAAAAATTCGGAAATGTTCTTGGTTCGGAAATTTTTTCGCCGAAACGAGGAAAGGCTGCCAGACGGCGGGGAACCTAGTTGTCATCCAGCACTGAAAAGCAATGTGGTAATTCAAGAATATACATAATAATTTTATACATAACCATCCAATACAATTATACGTATTTACAGTCAAAAATCGACAGAGCAAGTCATTGTTGTGGTTAGGTTAACTTTTATTTAACTTTCACCAGGTGCTGAGCAAGGTATTTTCTTATCTTGGAGTGGATGAGCTCAAAAGCGCTCGACAAGTTTCACGGCAATGGATTTTTACTGCGGAGATCATATTCCGAAAGAAAACCAGCATATCTTTTAGTTTTGAAGACAATGTCAACATTCCTCCGAAGCGTCTGAAAGAATTTTTTCAAAAATCGAAAAGAGGAGTTTCCCTAGATTCTCTAACGTTTCGCCGTGGGATTCTTCCCTGGACGCCAGCGGAAGTAAAGGAGTTTTTCCAAAAAGAAGGATCGATAATAACTGAGGTGAGAATTGATCGCATTCTTGTACAAGGGGAAGATCAACAGAATATTGACAGCTTTCACCCGTTAACCTTATTGGGTGAAAATCTCTTGAGGAATTTGAAAAGTCTTTCGATTCGTGGCGACATGATTGAAACGAAGTTTGTTATCCCGTTGAATCTCTTGGAAAATATCGAAGACCTGAGTTTCGAGTTATGCACCATTCGGATTGAAGGAAATAAGATTCGTCCAAGAAAATTGCAATTCATTTGTAACGCGTTCGTCGTTGTCCACCGACCAGCGCCAGATGAAAATAATGGTGAACTGGAACCCATTCTGCTTAATCAATTTGTCGATTTTGACAAGCTAAAGGAGTTGCGCATCAAGAGCTTTTACGACATCAGCCTTGTAATGTATTGTGGATACCATTTGGATGTAGTCTGGCTCCAGAATGTCATGATTCTGGATTGGGAAAATGCAAATTGGAGCATCAAAAGGTTGACCGTATCGGATGTGAAACTAAGCGGTGGCCGGAGAAATTTGTCAATGAAGATAAAAGAAGTTCGCCTGACAGCCCCGAACGGTGTTACTGTTAAAAGTATTCGGCGTCTGCCGCCGTCCCTTGAACGATTAATTATTCCCCGCATCGCCAAATCGGAAGAAGGTGCAGTCTTAGCTCAATGTCAGTTTGGATCCTTAAAACATTTATTAATATCCATTGAGGAAAATTTGCTTCTGACAATTTTCGAGTGGTGTCCCAATTTAACTCAACTGGAAATCACAGCCCTTCCTCTTGGACAAGTCCTCGATGCAAATGTTATTTCGAAGAGTGTCAGAAATATTAAACTGCACACTGCAGTCAAATTAAAAGGATTGAACACTTCTGAAGTGCGTTTTGAGAAAATCATTGCCACCACACCGGATCTGAACTTCCTCAAGGAATTGTTGGAAACTGAAGACTTGCAAGTTCTCGCAGTTTCTAAAACATTCCTAGTGACCTTGACCAGTGCTATGGATCAGATATTGGCCGCAAGTGCAACAAAGAATATTCTCTTGGGAGATATACAGTGGAATAATCATTCTTATTTGAATTCTCAACTATCTATACATGCTGATAAAAAATCGGAATATTACTCATTTGAAAATGGAGAAGGGAAGGCAATTTCCAAGTATGAGTTTGCGAAGATTGCTAATATTGAACTTCCATGTCTCTAATATCTCGCAATGCAACCAACTACCTATAAAGAAATACGAAACTTGAATTCTTAGTTTCATAATAATTAATTTCTCATTTGTTGTGCTGTACATGTGCATTTAAATACCATTGATACTCGTAGTAAAAGTATGATACTTTATAATTCATTCACAATCACTGATGCTACTTCTAGAATTAACCAATATATACTTGTGAATTAGTAAAAAATGATATATAATGTGAATGTGAATCGAAATAAATCAATGTGTGTTCTTTAGTGTAAGTTTTTGTTGTATAAATATAATTGATCATTTGTAAATTCAATTAATATCCGTCCATTGTTTTTTCAGTATATTGTATTATAATTATTTGTTCTGTTTCACTATCTACATTGAATATCTCACGAACAGGTGCATTAAAATCATTTTCCATGTAAGACAAAAAAATAATATAAATAGTATAATCATAATCATACTATATCGATAAAGTTACATATTTAATTGAATGTTTATTTAATGTACTATTTAATCAATTAAACTAATACTGATAGTTATGACAAAATTTGATCCACCTTGATACATACTATACATAGAGACTTGTATACTTAAAGTATATCTCTGCTATGGCATGGCGATTTAACATTACGGTTAAGTACGTCTTTATTACTATAATATCCGGTCCTGAACCACAATTATTATTGTTTTGCATTTTGTATATGGTAAGTACTACTCTTGTAAGCATTTAAGGTTTTTACGCTCCTTCTAATTATAAGCAGAACATTAATGGAAACAATTAAACGACTGGAATTTGGCATTGTATTCAGTCATTTCAGTCTATTGCTTTAACTAACAAAGCTAGTAAAATTAAACCTAAAGCCCTATATAATAGACATAGCATTCGAAGTAATCAGTTTATTCTTAGGTTACTAAATGGAGTATTGGATCATTCATTGTGAACATGTTTGGCTTCTATATTGAAAATGTAAGATAATTTGTTTTCTTGTTTTTATTGGCTTGTTATTTATAAATCTAAATAAAAAATAAATCTCCGTTTTAGGATGAGTTTCTCAAGATGGATGTCAATTTTGCTGTTGATGGTTTTCGTATTTTGGGCGGCGAGTGCATGTAGGCCCGAGGGGCCACATTGCAGTGGAGGGAACCATCACAATAAGCAATGCAAATACTAAATTTCCAGTTTTAAAATAAGGATCAAATGTAAAAAATGTGATACATCTAATAAAAAAATGTGAGAAGGCTGAAGATTTTAACTATCCTATTAAATCATATATTTCACCAAACGCTATAATTTGTCTTTTTTCGAGAAAGGCATTCTTGAAAAAAAAATACTAAAATCGTAAAAATGGGAACTAAATTTCAGAAAATTGAAACGACAAAAAACATTTGAAGATTTGGAACCGTTGGCCGAAAACTGAAACAATATTTTGATTTATGATTGCGCATTTTGTAAACCTGCAACTAAAAAATAAGCAAATAAACAATTTTCTAACTTTCTACAGCAGAAATAAGTGTAATTAATGAGCAATTTTAAGTGTAATGTTTTCTCAGATTTCTAATGAATAATAAAAAAATTATGATTATTTTGTTAATACAAAACGCTTTTTATAAGGCTGTAATGGTATGTTTAATACGTTTAATGTTTAATGTAATTTCTTAACGTGAATAAACCAAGTATCAATGTATGTATGATATCACATTCAATTTTAATACCTTCATAAAATTCATATTTTCAATTGTTTTCTTCGCCATTAATTCACCAGTATTCGTATCACTAATTACTTTAGTTATAGTTAACTCACTTAAGGCCTCGAATAAGGCAGATCGTCTATTCGCTGATTTTATTTAGCCATTTACGGAAAGTATTTAAATTATTGTGACATCAACCTGGCTAAAGAGGACTTTGGGATGAATGCGATTTCCTCAAGATATTTGCTAAGTCTTCTACTAATTGCTTTCGACATTTCCACTGTCTACACTTCAACACAAATCGAAGAAACCTGGAAACTTCCAATACCAATCGACCATGTACAAAGCCAGAATTTCCTTCGAATTGCAAGAGCTGCAATTAGATGTCAAAGAACGGGTCTCGTATGTGCCACGGAGGACGATTGTTGCACAATCGAGGACCGTTGTATCAACTCACGTTGCTTACCTGACTCTCGCACAAAATATTTATAGGAAATAATATTTTTAATTGTTTTTCTAACCAATCTCTGGAAAATAAACGATATTTAAACGAGAAAGAAATTGTATTGCATGATTGTTGTGTCACAAAAATGGTTTAAAAGAAGGGAAACCAAGTGCCCTACAAGTGATAATGACTATTTAGTATAAAGTAACAACATTCATACTACGCTGCCAGAGTACACCTGCATAAAATTACATATATTTTAATTCATTTTGCAAATAGAAATTTTAATTGAAGGTGGCCAATTCCATATAATTTAATATTACTTTTCCTATAACTTGAATGTCTTATAATTTCATACAAATTAGTATAAGTACAACAAAACAAAGCTGCCTACAACTTTCAACTTTGAAACGCTGCAATAAGGAAGGTCGAATGTTCTTCTGTAATTGTTGCTATCACTAAAAAGTTTCTTTCTTAATTAAGAAACAATACTGATTCCAAATATCTTGATTATATACTATGCAAGTTTAGAATACCTTCCCTGACATCAATTAACTGGTACTTACATTAAATAATGTTCCGTGTCAATCCATATGGGATATATACAAATATTGTATAAATAGTTGCACTTATTACTACGTCAATGAAATAAACGATGCCGACAGTCAATCACTTTGAATATGTCTCCACTACCCAAACACATAATTTATGTAAATATAAATTCGCAGGTGATTAACAATAAAATATTGTTAGCGCATTTAATTCCATGTATAATTACTTTTTTTGTTAGAAAAAATTAGCTGATTTTCTTTGATAGAAATGCTGTGCAACAAACCAATGCATTTTCTGGCCAGATTAACAGACTACATTTACATTTTAAGTTGGAAATGGACACAAAAGTATATTTTTCATCTTAAATTAGTTTATTGGTTTATGGAAACATATTTTATTACAGCAAAATTTAATTACATTTTCAAATCATAGAAGACTAGACTATGATAACTAACGTTGTAAGTTAGATCGCTGCAGTCAAATATATTGTACTTTCCGAAAAGTTATTTCTGTAGCAGAGCGTTAGTTGACATATCATCACACAATAGTCATAATATTCGTTTAGCTGCTGTAATTATTAACTTTTATTAAATTATTCACATTTTCAATCTCATAGAACAAACCTCTGTCTAAAAGATGGCGACATTCATTGCCTAAAGCTCCCTGCACAATAATGTAGTAATGTTTCATTCACTCTGTAGATATACCCAAAGCTAGAAATTTTTTCCATAATTATGGTAAAATTATGGAAAAATTCTGTTAAAAAAGGTGTAACCGAAATACTTACGAAACCTACTTTTACTTAAGTATCAAGTGAAAACAATTTAAGGACTTCGAAGATACACATGTTACATAACATCTCAGGAAAATATATTTTAAATAATTTCTTAGTATTTATTTAGAATTTGACACATTGTATATGAAATTAGAAGCCACTGCTTTCTTTATGGCTAAAGACAAGTTAGTTAATACATGAAATAGTCAGAAAAGGCATAATCTTTCGCTTTCTATTATATTTGATTATTTTGTACTCGTTAAAATACAGTATTTTGGTCATTTAAATGTTTACCACAATATTTAACCATTGTACAGATTGATAAATCTATTTCTCGAAAAATGTATTGTCTCTTCTTTAAAATATATTTTCCTCTAACCCATTTTAAAACATTTTTGCTCTATTTTCTAAATATATTGCAATATATTGTACATAATATTATCCACGTGATGGCTAACATCATGTGTTCTTTCCATTTATTCATTATCTTCCTTCTGTTTTGTGTGCACAGCATATTATATCTTCATGATTTGAAATACAAGTTGATATTTTGCAGGAAATTAAATATATTACATATATAAGTGTCGGAGTTTTTTTTTCGAGAGATGGTGTGGATAAATCTGAAATAATACCCAATAAAGTTTGTCAATTAAGAAACGGATAATATTTTACAAAATCTGAATCAAAATCCATTGGTACAAAATCAATTATATAATCCTAATGGGTTACATGGTGGTACTGTTATAAGTGGTCCATTAATGTTTTATGTAGCAATATTTACTAGAATCTTACGCTGTCATTTCTTAATAAACATCTGTAGACCCAGATACCGGCAAATCTGCTTTCGGGTAGATGCAAGCTGGAGATAGAAATCAATAAATTTTAAAACCACTAAAGTAGTACAATTATTCTTATAACTTGTGATTTTTACTTACAAAGAATTCGGGCAACTTATTTAACTCCCGTGCTTACGCCATGGAAAATAAAACCGAATTGAACAAGTTGCTTCTGGTTGTAGATCATATTCATCCTGCATTTCTAATTGTGAGGACTCTGTAGGTCTGCTTCCGGGCTGGGTGGCACTGTTTTGCTGGCGATTTACCATTGGTTGGTAATGTTTTCTTAACAGGGTTGTGAAATATGCAAAATGGAACAAATCTTTACAAAAAAGGGACCGGGCAAACTATTACGACGGAAACGACTATTATGACAGATTTTTAATACTCTTTAAATTAAATGTCACCCTGCTAGTTAATGTGTTTACTCAATTTCATTTTTTCTTTGAAATAATAGTAAATGCATATTATTATGAAGACTTTTACATTAAAAAGATAGTTTTTCCATATCTATTCCTGTATGCAAACTTTTAATATTTTGGAAATAAATTCCTTAATCTTATTTCGAGTAATTCGAAATAGTACAGCATGACAAACTTACACATAATTTAAAGATTTGTAAATATCTCGTAAAGTCACAACTATGCATGGATGTAATAAAATCATGAATCTCATTCTAGACCAATTATAAAGTGACACTTGGTGGTAGGTACTTCTTTCCTATTTGACTGGACTACCTAATTTCAATTACCAGCAGGAGGAACGTTAGCTTTCTATTTTTATGTTATTCAACGTGACTTTTGCCATGCTTCCTTCACGTTAAAAAATGTAATTGTCCGTTTATGTAACAGAGGACAACTGCTGCGTCTAATCCAATTATGAAACAGACGCCTTCCAGTTGCCCTACTAAAAGATGAAATGAATTTTTCAAATTCGTAGTTAAAGTAGACGTAAATTAACTGCAAAGTTAATAGGTAAACATAATTTAGGTAAGATATTGTACTTTAATAGGTACAAATGCTTTAAATGACCAAAATTAATATATCTACATACTATGGTGCTTATACAGCATATAAAAAATGCATTTGCCATTCACAATTTCTATACTGGACACTGGAGGATATTTATAGAAAATCGGGAATATTTTATTAATTCAAAAGATTTATACAGGAATATATTTTATGCAAATGATGTCTTAAAAATAAATTTAGATTTTCTGAAGATGTGTAACACTACAAAATCATTTTTATTGATACAAATTAAGAGGATTACATAAACATATTTGCTTAGCACGGTACCGGTAATAAAGTAATTATTATTAGTAATTATTTAGTTATTATTTTTTTAAAAAAATGTTATTTCATATAATTACATTAGAATACCAACTATCATCAGGTTATACACAAAAGAGTACTTTTATTTCCCTTTTGCATACAATACTATAATTTTAGGAACAAGGATACATTTTTTTACCTGAGGGCTAATAACTTTGACGATTTTAATTGGTTGTCAATAAAAACTTGGTCGCTGCATAATAAATTTGGCGTACTATAAGTATATTGCAAAATATATTGGGAAAGCTTAACCAAAGGAACTAAGGTCTGAAGTGCAAAATGCAATTAAGACTATTCGCTCTGAAACAGCGCTTAACATGCAACAGAAAATGCAAAAGATTTCATACATTATCATTTATTTATTAAATTGCTAAACATAATCATAAGACTTAAGTATCGACAATTACTTGATCTCTAACTAAAAACATCACTAACGTTTCCCATTATAATGTTATAGTGGATCCTTTTTTGAGGAGAATGGATACATTGCCTCAGATGTTCCTTGTAGGACATGGTAAATACGTTCTGAATATATCGTAAGGTCAGTAATTCTTTTTCAAACAAAGAATTCGACTTTAATTGCTTATGTTCTATTTTTGTATCAATATTATTATGTGTAACTTTTAGTTGTGTTGTAGTTAGTACCAAAAATTAATATTTTCATTTTATAAAACTTATTATATTAATTTATATTCTGTTTTAAACAAGGTGTTCGATTACCTTACTCGGAACACTGATAAGAAAGCCATTTAGCTCATTTTAATTATACCATTCAGAAATTAATAAATATTTAAAAATGGATAACTACAATTATTTAAATCGTTATTAAAAATTAATTATATATCTAAGTGTTGAAAAATCGGGGAAAAGGTTTCCCATACTAGAAAATCATAAAATATAATTAAGACTTGATTAATATCATTGGAAATGAATAGCTAAAAATGATTACTCAATACTATAAGGCGAATTGCATACATATTGTTGCGTTAACTTAATTCTCAAAAAAATTTAATTTATAAAGTTTCAATGTCAATTTTTCGCAAAAACAATTTACTGAGTGATTACATAGAAGAATGAATTTTCGTTTCGTAAATTTAACTCTCATAATATGTTTCAAACTCAAAAACCAAAAATCCGGCTATTGTGGGAAGGCAGATTGCTAATTGGTGTAAATATCTGAAAACGTTGAAGACAAAGTCAAATACGTCAACAATAACTTTGGGGAAAATCCGAAATGCAATGGATTTGTTAACTGAAGTTTTAGCAAAAAATATTTTGCAAAAAGGCGAAAGTGAAAAATAATTCCTTCCTGTGTTTGTAAAACTAGTTTGCTAATTTTAGGAAAAGTTAACAATACTAAGAGCATATGAATCTCTGCTCTTTTTCGCACCTGTTTGTGTCACTTTACCTTAACTGACATTTACTAATTATTGTGTCTTAAAATATCTATAGGTTTTGTCATGTATCTACTAAACCTTCTACAATAAAATACCTACTAAATTCCATTGTATTAACACCAGGCATCCAAAAAATCCAAGCCTACGAGAAAATAATCTCTCTAGCCACGCCCCTTATTTTCCACTTTGTATACTTTCTCCTTTTTCTCAAATGGAGAAAGCATCAAGTTTCCCAATTTCTGAACGTTGCCCCGCACCCTGCAACCAATTTCAGGTGCAACATATGGTTCCCGAGTCAGTTTTTATGATACCTGATTAGTAGGAGAGTTTTTGGTGATATCAGTGGTTATTTTACCTTATTAACTAATACATATAGCACCTGATTAATATATATTAATATATAGGTATATATTAATATAAATTAGACCTCAAGAATTAAATTTTACCACATATGTTAGCTATTCTTCCTCACAAATCCTTGCACATAGAATTTGCAACATCCTTCATTCTTTCTTTTGTTAACAGCTTTCTTTGTTATGTATGTATTTGTAGGTGATTAAAATATGTATGATCTTCAATCTGGCTTGTTGTAGTAGGTTGTAGGTTAAGTGAAAAATCCAGGCGATCCAGCAGTTTTCTTTGCATATTGATTTTGGAATGATAATTTTTTCTGAAGAATTCCAAAAGGTATTGTTATCATTATGCTTGAATAAAGATGAATATTAATCCAATTTGTTATAAGTTACCATTTTATGCTTTCTAATTGGACATATTTGCTTTCTCGAATTCTTCTGATCAGGTTGATCAGATTGACTCTGCAAAACACAAAGCAATGGATTTTTAGATCTTACAATTTTAAATTAATGCAATACTTGATTATGACCATGTTCCATAAATCGCAGATACCTGAAAAGAACTTTGTACAAAATTAAATGGCATCACAACATATGGTGGACGAATAAAGGCACTTAAATTAATTAATCATCTATTTCTAACATATGTGTACGATTTTCCACATTACCTCGATATTTAATCAATTTGATGAGCTGGTATTGTGGGGCAAGTGTGTGGTGACCTCAAATCTCTAATCTTTGGTCTCAAAAAGAGAATAACATTTCACGGGTGTATCCGTAGGACATTTTCCCAAATCTGCGAAGGGGTTCTCTTCCTTTGTCTTCGTCATTAAGTCCACAATTCTTCAAGATTGTCAAGTTTTAGCTGCCAACATCTAAATTATTTTAATTGTAAAGCTTAATTAAATAAAAATGTTAAAGTAATAAAAAGTAATAATTTTACAAAGTTAAGTTGAAGAGTGCTAGTAAATATTTAGCTAACTTCTAGAATGTTCTGACGACAACACCATGGAAAGTAAATTGGAAATGAGAAAGCTGAGCTTCAGCCTTCTAACAAATATCTTCCTAAATATATGGCATCAATAATCAGGACCCAAGAGGACAGTGTGCCGAAGCAAGATATCTTGTTGTCACATCGTCATTGGCTGGAATATATTTCCGTACCAGGGTTTCGGAACAGGCGAACTAAATTTAATGCAAATAAAATCATTTGTTTGTAAACAGACAAATTTTCTGCAGTGATAGGTACAAAAAATATTATAATACTCGGGAGGCTACTAATTAAGTTCCCTTTCTTCGAGTTATTTGTGAGTTGATTAGAAACAGCAATACGGAGCTAGTGCAAATATTTTTTAATCTTTTGATGGATAACAATTTTCCTTGTTAACAAAAATTACTTGACAGTAGAAATTGTGTAACAATTAAAACTATTTTGTAAAATAAGTAATAAATAAATATTTGAGTCTGGTATAAGTTCCAGGGCACATATTAATGTAAGGGTAGAATTCGTTTTAAAATTTTAATGAGGTTACAAACATTTTTAAAGGCCATTGCACAAAGTTATTACAAATGTAATAGACCTCAGATTACATGGAGCCGTAATACTTGCTATCTCTTTTATTTTTGTACGACAGTCTCAGGTATGCATTTGAAAGGCTTTTCTGACCCATTCTGAAAAAATAAGTCAGAATAATACAAAAACTCTTTTATGCCGTTTTTTCACAACCCTGACATAAGTAATTCAGAAGATTCATTAGCCAATTAGAAAATGACATTTGTTTAGAGGCCTGTTTTCTTTGACTACACTCAAAGGAGACATGCAATTATATATAATGTAATTGCAACGTGACACTGGCCAGTGGCCATGCTTTCTTCATAGCAATAAAATTTTAATTGCCCATTTATCTAATAGAGGACAACTAAAGCTGCAGAATTTGCTATGCATTTATTTAAAAATGAAACAACTAAATGCTTTAATAGTTTTATTCGGTTGGCCCCAAGATGGAATTCAATTCTCTTTATTCAGTTGAGTAGTTGCTGAGATATTAATTACTACAACACAGAATGTTAGAATAAGCATAAAATACACGTAATGTAATGTAATGTAATGTATTTTATTTCAAGAACAGTCATAAGGCAGTACAGTACTGAAGTTTACAACATGAATTACAATGAGTAAAAAGATTCACAGAGTTTTACATACTAATCTTACGCTAAAGGCTTAAATCATTTATTTAGTTAACAAGTTTACTTCTATAGTCTTCATTAATTAAACCTACAACCCTTGGAATAGTGGACTTCTCATACCTAACTTTGATATTACTTTTAACCGGTTGCAACAAATACTGGTTTGATTGTCTAGTACTCTTTGTACTCCTTGTGTAATAAGGAGGCAGTAGGTTTCTGAACCGCTCTGACTTTAATAATTCAGTACCAAATTTTTTCAAGAGGCCATCCCTTCTACTCTGAAGTGTTTCAATACCTAGTAATTTGCATCGTATGCTATAATCCGACCCAACCTTACATCCCCTTATTATTGACAGTGCGCGTTTTTGCACAGACTCAATTTGATTAGTAAGTTCAGCTGTTAGTGCAGGGCCCCATAATACGCAAGCATATTCGACAATGGGTCTTATATAACATTGATAGGCATGGATTAACTCGCTCTCCCCAAATCCGAGCCTTTTTAGGTTTATTAGCATGAACATTTTCATTGGATTCCACGACAATTCGCCCGGGCGAATTGTCGCGTCACCTTTTCATTGACGCTTTTTTAATCATATTTTCAACATGCGTATCATATTTTAAATTATCTGAAATTGTTACTCCTAACAGTTTTACCATTTTAACTCTTTCTATTTCCACCCCATCAACATAAAAGTGCCAATTGTCACTTATTGTCTTATTTTTCGAAAAATCAACTACTAAGTAGCCACACTTATTGGGGTTAAATGCCATTCTGCGTTCTCGTACCCATTGTGTCATATCATGTAACATTTCTTGTCCCTTCGGGTTTTTATTTTTCACTACTTCGTACAATGCAATACTACTGTATTTGTGAAATTCTTAACCATTAAATGCTGTTATCTGGGAAAATGTAAACGTATAAATATCAGAGAGAACAAGTAAATTTTTACAAATGAAATAATTAAGATTTTTGAATGCCGCTTTTTGGTCTATTATGCCTCACTAGACTAAATATTTCTTAATATTCTTAAAATGGTAAATTCTTGGATAAGATTCGCCACACAAACATTAAACGACACAACAAAAATTATGTGGCTTTTGCTGGAAAAATCCAAGTATACTAATTGTACATTAAGTAAATATTATTGAAGTTGTACATTCCAGAAGATTATTGCAAGTATTATATTTACTACAAATGCATTGTCTCGTAATCAGCAAAATTCGTAAAATCAAAATGGCATGGATTTACTTATTTACTAACCTTGCTAAAGGTTTTGTTTATATTTCAAAACAAATGTCAATAAAGTTGAATTTGAATAGAGTATTAAAATACTTCTTTTATTTAATTGATTGTAAAATTTTAACTACTCAGCGCAAGATTTTTGTTTGACAAAGACATTATGTCCATGAACATTTTAAAGATAATCTTACTTAAATAGCCTATACTTCAGCACACAATATAATTATAACAAGACTACACACGGTTTAGTATCTACTTGTTAAGAATGTGCACTGTAACATGTGCATTTAAAGTGTTTGCGAATTTGCACTGCACATCTCGTTAATTAAATTAAAACACATCTTATATATTCAAAATACAACTTTCATTGAACGACATTATCAGACTTTTACGTACAAGTCAGTTGGCTTAATAAAGTTTACTATTTTTGTTTACAATTTACTTAATACAAAGATTTTTAACTGACATTAAGCCTTAAGAATTTAGAAAATATTTTAAATATTAATTCCAGAATGAATTGCCTCAGATTGCTGTCCATTTCAATAGTTTTCCTCATCGTATACACATTTGTCTACGTCTCAAGTTTTGCAAAGGAACATCCCAAGTCTTCATTCAGGAAGCAAACAACGAAAAGGGTCAAAAATAATACCTGCCAAAAAACCAAAGAAAGCTGTTCGACGAAACTACATTGTTGTTCAAGATGGGACAGCTGCGTACAGTCTCGTTGTGCAACTAATGCATCTAAGCATCAGCTGGATGATGCTGTTCATTTTAAATATGTCTATTTAGCTCCTGAATGAATAAATAATTTTTAGTAACAATTTCGCAAATAATTCCATGCCGTGCTAATTATAATTACTCATGAATTACTTCATTGCATAGAAGGGAGTTTTAATTCCATCGTTGATCAGCTGTCAACTACAATTACTCAGAAAATTGCGGTGCTTGCTTTTCCGTATATAATTTTTTGTTCAGCTAAGATATATAATTTAAAATGTTGTTACACCGATGTCAAATATCGATTTGGAAGAAACAGTGTAGTGCCTATCTAATCAGGTCTTAGTTTTCATCGTCTTTCCTGTCCAACAATTAGATATTACAAATTATAAATGAACCTTTTATATTCTAGAGCTGTGGAAGCCAGTAATAAAATAATTTGGCCTCCTTAAATACATAAAATATGTCTAAAATAGCGATACATTAAAATATTAAACTTGTATTGCTATTAGGTACCATGTTGTATGCCCAATCTTTGCTCTACATGTTTTCCTTTAAATTAACATGTTATTTTCAATTACAATTACAATTACAAAATATTATTTCAGTGCAAGTGAATTAAAGAAGACTGTATGCCCATTGCAAATTCAATTATCTTTCGTTTATTTGCTCAGTTATAGTAGTATAACATTTTCAGAATATTTCTAAGATAGACTTCTACAGGATTTACTGCTTTCTTTTTTCTTAAACTCGACACTCTGAAATAGGAGTGACTTTTCTTTGAATTGTTAAATTATTGATAAGATGAGGATAAGGTTCTGGACAACAAGAATAGTATTTCTCATGTCTAGTTAACTCGTTGGAAATTAAATCCCATTTAGAAGAGCCATGGAAATCGGACATGTCGGCCTTAGTTTCCTATGGGCAAAATAAATGCATAGAAGAATATATTATTCAGAATTATTTTATGCAATAATATTCTATATATTATAATTATAATGTTGTACTACTACCATATTTATGGATATATCAATTAAAAAGTCCAATGGAAAATAAGATATTAATTAACTCACATTATTATATGAGACGATGTCCATGGTGAATCCATCGTATGTCCATGATCCGAATTTCATGTAACATTTTTGAGGTCCGAAGGGATCCATCGTCAGATTAAGGTTGCAATGAGCACTCAGATGACAAGGTGGAACCCACAAAAACTCACCGTTTGGATATATTAGCACTTTGGAAGGCCAGCACTTCATCATCTCAGGATGGTCCGCACTAAATTCATAAGCATTTATTTTGCATTCACATTAATGGAACTGGAGATTAAATATTCTAAACAAATCAAAATATTCTCCGCCTGCTACATTACAACACACTAATGTTAAGCAACTCGGAAATTAATCATTTTTATAATTATATTTACTTATAAACTTTGTCTCATTTAATTTTTAGAGAATACCGTACAATAGATGGTTTAATAATAAAAAAATAATACGGACCACGACATGTCCTACCTGTTGTAGAGTGTGACATCCGGCACCCAAACCTCTTCTGATGGTATTCTAATTACATCCGAACCGTAATATTCCGTATCCCACTGAAATCGAAAATCGTCCCACACCTAAAAATAGTTTTACAAGATGACTTGATTTTCCAACAACCATGAGATGTGTAGTAATTCAATGAAATGCTAAGTATTACAACTAAATTTAATTTTTATAAGTAAATATAATATTTTCCTAATAATATAATATGGTATGTGAACCTTTTGACATTTTGACTATTTTGAGTAATTATAGGTAATACATTTGATATTTAAGTTTAAGCACAAAAGTTTAGAAAATAGTTTAGGACGTGGGTTCCTGATCATGAAATATAGTAGGAGGGGCACATGTTTACATGTAAAATTAAAATTGTGTCATAACTTCCAGATTCTCTAATGGATTTTAGTAAGAGTAGATATTTGGAATCTCCGATTCAATACCTTGATCAGGATTAGCCCATATTTCAGATATTTTGTGTCATCTTGATCTTACGTGTCAGTATCTCAACTTCCTAGCCATTTTCAACTTTTTAATAGAACAAGGTGTTGCCAAATATTTGTGTACCACTTTTACCAAAAATCCATTAGAGAATCTGGAAGTTATTAGACAATTTTTTACTTTCGAAATAAAGATAGCGGAATATGGATTACTGGATAGCCGACATATTGTATAATGAATGAATTACACAGTGACAATAAAAGGGAGGTAAAGAATTTTTACTATCGTTACTATACATAGTAATAGAGAGAAAATCTTGTCGACAACATGTACATTGTCTTAGTTAGCGCAACATTTTATTTTCGGTCGGGTTAGGAATCGGAGAACGTCGGGTTCCCTTGGGCAACCCCACAAGCTGGGGGATTTCAGATTATTGGACGGAAATATACACCTTGAATATACTATCCCATTTTTTAAAATTTTCTCTATTTTGTGTTATTTTGAGAATTACAGACTTAGTGTCACATAAAAGACCATAAAATTATTAGGTACTTACAATTCGCAACCAGACGTCAGCTTCAAAAGTTTGTTTAGCCTCATCCTATAAGAAAACAGCAACAGCAGGGACACTCAAAACGAATGTTTAAAATACTAAATAATAATAATAATAATAGAAAAGGGAAAACCTTACAATGTCGTAGCTAAGTATAGCAATTCCAAATTTAACGGTAACATTAGTTGGGTAGTTTCTTTTGTCATATCCTTGAAATAAATCCTTAATCAGTCGTCCCCTGTCTTGAATATTTCCTGATCGTGAGTCATGTGTATCATTTTTCGCATTGACATCTTCGGGCTTTTCTGTTTCGGAAATGATCTCGTTTTTTGATTTGACATCTTCAGGCTTTTCTGTTTCGGAAATGATCTCGTTCACCGTACCTTCTTCCCCGTCTACAAAATGACAAAATCATATTTTATTACAGGGAGATAATAAATATTAATGTTTTGTTAATTTTAAAATATAATTCTATTTACATGTGAATATTGCCACTGAGGAACAAATTACTATGAAAGGGAAAATTGACTTCATTGAAGAGACGGAAACGATTAAAAACTTATTGCACTGTAGAAGTTAAGATCTAATGAAAATAGGGCGAGGTGTGCCAGTATTTATATAGGCTGTCTGCAGATTAGATAATTAAGCGTTAAATCAGTATTAACTGAATGTTAGCGGTTCATTCATATCTTAATTAGTTTACTACTTTACAATAACAAATAATAAATCTTTAAATTTAAGTAGGTCAAATGATTCAAATCCAATATATTTTAATCTACGTACGTACGTACATATTATGTTTTGTTTATTTTTCCTTAGTGGAAAGTGCAATAATAATATGTAAACAAATACAAATATAGAGCTTATGCAAATGTGAGTCAAATATAGAACAAAAGCACAGACACACATAATATTGTTGTTACGCTAAACATTTATGTAAGTGTTACTGTAAGTGAGTCGTCTTAAAAAGTAATCTTTCTGCTTTTGCAGCTTTCATCGTTACGTGCCAGATGCTACAAAAGATTTCATATCAACAAACATAAATTAGCAAAAGTAATTGTAAACTCATTATTTAAAATGCAATTGGCTATAACTGATTGTAGGTTGCTGACTTGTTGACGTTGTACCATTTTTAACAATTTGTATCATGAATTCTAGTGAATTCTCTCTATTTGAAATATGACTATGTAAAAATGATACATTTGGTGATGTTGTTACACATCCCTATAACATACACATTGCTAATTATTTAGGTTTGAAAAATCAATTAATTTTCATGTATCCTAATTGCCCAATTTAATTTTTTTATACAGTTCGTGGCATGAATATAATTAGGTATGCTGTAAAGTAAATATTTATAAATTAGTAAACATGCAGGTATGTGGTTGGATTATGTAACATAGCATTTGGCACCTAAATTGTCACATAACAACATTTTAATATTTTAATAATGTTTATTTATATATATAACTTTTTACAGTACAGTACAACATATTATTTTTAAGATAAGAAACAGATGCAAACCAATGCTAAATATTTGCACTACGAAAATAATTACACAAAATTACAATACAAATTAACATTTTATACCAACTTGGTTTTCAAATCTTCAATTTGAACGATTCTTAAATCTCCAATACATATAGTAAGTAATTTTATGCAATAATTATTGTAATTGTTTTAGTATATTATTATTTTTAGAGGGTTAATAAAAGCATAACGTCTTATGTAAATTATTCAATAAATAATCTATCAGAATACAATCTATTTTTATACTACAATGTGAAATAAAAAGTAGTAATTTTAAAATTAGTAACTTTTAGTAACTTTTAGTAATACAATACTATTTTTTAAATGTTTACATGTCTTTAGTCCTTCTATATTGATGTGGACATTACGCCGCGCACTTAATTAAACTTCAGAAAGGAATTTCCAAAACGAATAGCAAATAAATTGGCCCCAAAACACAAGTTACCAATTTACCTTTAAGCAACGTGCCAAGATAAAAATTGAAGCTATTACTCCAAGAAAGATATTTGACAGCCAATATGAAAAAAGGTAGAGAGTCTTGTTGCAATAATAGTACTTACCATCATCGGTCGCATTTCTGTTATAAGTTATTTTATATACATAAGGATACACAGCAAAACTTTGAAATATCAGGTAAATTGGAAATGCGACGTAGGACAGAGTTCCAACAGTTAGACAATAACATCTGACAACACTCCAACATTTCTCATCCTTACATCCTGTCAAGAAAAAAGTAAGTTCAAGGACAATGTGGAACAGGCTCGCACCTCCAACAATTTGCAGAATGGCCAAAAGATTGTCAGTACACCAATCTGGTCCAAAATATAATACACCGATGGCAATCATTGCGACGGCAGTTGACCCCAAAAGGAGCACCAGAATTGTGGAAGTACATATCCCAAATAGAGAGTGTGACGTACGCGGCAAAAGACTCTGCACATCGTCGTCATCGTCATTGGCCAATTCAATATTCATCGTTGATGATAAATTCTGTTTAATCAAAATGATAATATAATTAAAATGGTTCAGAATAACTAGTTTTGTTATAATTATAATTATATTCAAATAACGATTCAAAATTGTAATTGAGCGGAATGTCCTTACGTAATCGATATTATCAAATTAATCAACTACAGGAATCAGGAAATTGCTTTCATAAATGCGCAAATTGTATTAAGTATGATGGAACAGCAGCTATTGTTGTCAAGCAGGCATTGGCTAAACAGTGTTATATTCTATTGGTATTTTAATGGGGAATAAACCTTTCAAAACGGATGTAACCAAGTGGTTGAGCTAAATAGTGTCATTTAACTATAAAGTTGATGAAAGTAGTTTAAATGACGCAATAGGGCAATGTAGTACTGAATTCTTACAAAATCTCATATTACCCCATGTTTGGGGTAAATTGAGATTCATATTTGGATTTCATAGGTCGAAAGATACCCACTCCACTTAGGTATATGTTTCTATTTAAAAAATGAGTGGGCGTGGCCAGAAATGCATGGGGTGTGGTCCATTTGGCTCAAAAATTAATACAGCTCTTTCTAATTATCTTCTGAAAACAAAATTCAAAAAAGTTGAACCGTCAAAAGTTACAGTCTCCTCAGACAGACAGCCAGCAGACAGTGAGCCTGGTCATTCGAATAAAGTGGATTCTGAACCACTTAATAAAAGGCGGAAATGAAAAGTAAAGTATGCAACAGACAAATCAAACTTCTAAACAAATTAATATTAAAGGAATAACAGAAAACATTAAATATAAATGCTATTGCTACTTCAAATAGGGAAATTTAAAATACCTACGTCAAAAATAAATTACAGAATTTAAGTATTCACCTTACCTTTCAGAAAATGCTCTATATAAAAGTAATTCATGTGCTGTTCTCGTAGAAATAACAAATCTATGAGCATGCAAGGTGCTATAATACTGTTTTCTCCTGTCCTGGATCCTAATATTGTCCCCATAAATATACGAGTTTTGTGCACCAACAGATATGCTTCATTCATGTTTAATGAAAACTATTTGGACTTTATGAGAAATAAAATTGAAACCGAATGGAGATTTTTCTGTCTTTAGGAGGGCAAGCCTTCCATAATTGTGGTTTTATTTCAGTTGTATCAACATGAGACGAAGACAAGGACTGACATGTCCCAATCTCAGATCATACCCTGTCTTTATAGCAAATAAGTATAAGCAAATACACTATGATTATTATGTTTGCATCATGGACAAATAGCGTGGAATAAGTAAATAGTTACAGCTACATACAATGTGCATCGTATTGTAGATAAAGATATAATATGATACAGTTTACATATTAAGACATTATAATTGGTACTGTTAATGTATAATAATGTATATTTACTGAAGCCTGTACTAATACAAGAATTTATTTCCTAAACTGCTTTCTACCTTTATGATACAGATTTTCTTTTAGTTTTTAGTTTACTGCTATGTGATAATTGGCCATGAAATTTGTTTCTTCGTCTTTTTTGAAATTTCTATGAACAACATTTTTATAGTTTAGTTCTTATGTGAAAAGACAGTAGGTGCCGCCATCTACTTAGTATGACTGGCAATTACAGTAGAAAATTCTATTTGATAATAATATAAATAATAATCAGTAACCTCGATTTTCAAAAATGTATGTAATTATTGATTTATTCATAAATAAAATAATTGAATGAGCTAGATGAAGAAATGCCACTTTCAGAAACAAAAATTATTACTTGCATATGAAGCTGGCATGTGTGGGTTGCTACTTTGCTACGCTCTTCATATGACATTTTCAAAACGCACTTGCCCTTAATGCGAATATTAAAATATCCTCTATTCCTGAATCCTGAAGGGACACAAAGCAAATGGATATACTTAAAGTTATTTCTTCAATCACAGTTTCCGAGTCATTCAATGTAACATTTAATTATATCCACAATTAAGCGACGATATTTAAAATCGTTGTCTTATTTGATCAAATTATTACAGAATAAATTATCAAAATCTAAGAAGTAATTTTTTATTAGAAGAAAGCTTGTGATTTCCTTCATGATATCCTCCTCTGAACTGAAATATGTAAAGTGAAAACTAATGATTTTGCATGCAATATCTTTTACGCTTTTTCTTACAAAGCCATAACAAAAACATCTCTTCAGTGCGATTTGTTAAGTACCACGCATCCCTCCAAATTTGGATTACATGAGTTTTATTGTTACAGTGAACTGAACTCTTTCAACATTCGATTTTCAAGAAGTGATTGAGTAAATTTCGTGATATATCCTTCATAATATGAATAGAAACATTATATCAGTTGTACAGACAATGCATTGAAACATTTTAATTATCCTTCAAAAACAATAATTACTTTTATTATTAGCTATGCATAATAAAATAGCCAGTACATAGCAGGATAAATAGAAACTTAATGTTTTTAATGATCCCAAGGAATATTACCAAATTTTTATATGAAATATACAGCATTCTCCTTGAAATGTCATTGGTAATAATAAATAATAAAATTTTCGAATGCAAATCAAGAATATTATTCTAGTTAGCATCCTTACTCGCAGAAGCTTGCCCATTCTAAAATAAATAGCCGGTAACATGTTTGTTTAATTTTTTATCTTTTTTTATAAATTAATAACTTATTTTCAGCTTACTACATGACTTCATTTTTTATTTAGGAATCCGTTAATTCCCTTATTTGAAAATATCATGTCTTTGGAAATAATATTTGGAAGAGGATTCCCGTTTGCTCTCATTTTCTTTCTGAGCATATTAAAGAACTCCTTAGAAGTTGGATTCCACGAGAGTTCCCATGGATTTTGTTATCCGAATACAAAATGCTGGGAAAGTGCGACGGATGATCAGAAGAATTGGCCTGGAATGTGTCAGAGAGGACATCACCAATCCCCCATCTCACTTCCTGTTGCTAAAAGACCCACAGGGAAATACCATATCAACATTCCCCCCAATATTTATAAATGGAATACAGTTTATGTTAGCAATAATGGTCACACTGTTATTCTAAGAACGGGAAGCACAACCCAGGAGGCAGGAAGATCCCATTCTGCAGATGTAACACTTACCGCAGAATCTGGAAAAGATAAAAAGGAAGTTAAGTATGCATTTTACAGAGCGCATTTCCATTGGGGTGAAAATAACACCGTCGGATCGGAACACACAATTGGGAACAAAAGGTTTGCTCTGGAAATGCATATGGTCCACTATAACACGAAATACGCATCCTTCGAGGAAGCTGTGAAATCTTCAAAGGACAAAACAGCGTTAATGGTCATTGGGATCCTGTTTGAAGCAAAAGACAACAATCCTGACTACAGACCCTTAAAGTTCTTCAGAAATCACATGCCGAATACCTACCAACCGGAGCAAAAAGAAATCGAAACTAAAATGGACCTCCACACAATGATGCCACACCCTGGGGCTGCATTCTACAAATATTTAGGATCCCTGACAACACCCCCTTGTGATGAAATTGTGCTGTGGGCCATTTTTTCTAAACCAATTCAAATCTCAACCAAAGATGCGGCCATGTTTAGGAAAATAAAAGATGCAAATGGACTGAAGTTAAATAGAAATTTTAGAGATACTCAGCCAGGACATGGTAGACCTGTCAACTTCGTTAAGTTGGCAAAATAAAGTTAAAAGTTTTACAAAAATTGGTTATAGAAGCCAAATAGTATTTTAATAAAAAATATTAAATTCATTTGCATGCTCTGTTAGCATCGTATTCGTTAATGTTTCCACAGTTAATAATTTTCTATTACGGATGTAAGGAAATAAATAATTCCATTTAAGCTTCCAATAATTCACTGCATTTTCCATAGCAAATACAATATTTATTTTAAATTATTATTTAAAAAAGAAATCTATAATTTTGCGGGCCTTTTGTTGATAAATTAATACTTTTTGTAAAATGCGACAATAAATTATTTCTTGGGCGCGTTTAAAAAGTCAATTAAATCTACTGAAGTGTATTATATAATTTTATTTCCATTTCCCAAGTCGTAACATTACATTAGAAATTAATAATGATGATAAAATAACCCCCCGATTTTAAATCTACTCAAAGTTGGTGATGATACGTTGTTAATTTCTAAGCCGTCTGCTTGCGACACACCTAAATCATCATCCAATTAAGATTACATATCATCGTCACGTACCGCGTACAATTATTAAAGTCTATACATGGAGAAATTATATTAATTTGAAATTATTATTTCCTACCTCATTTATTGATCCGTACAGACAGTTGATTAGGGGCTCTGCATTTTCACAATTCCGTTCTTTAATATCTAAGTTGTTACCTAACCAGAAACGTTTTCTATTGTTTAAACCTTTTGGTGTTATAAATTGTACTCCTGTTTTTAAAAAGTATTTCTTGCAACTACTTTTATAAATAAAATAATTAATCACCTTTCTCGTCGATACAAGTTGTCCATTTTGCCACAATTGGATCAACGGCTTCTTTTGGAAAATTGAAATATTCAATAAACGTTTTGATTTGCGTCTTGTCAAACTTATTATCCGTTGACATCTAAATGAAAAATATATTTTATATATTATTATGATTTAGCATACAAGGGCTGATTAGTAAGCTGTGAAACTAATTTATGGGAACGTGCTGTCTGTCTGTCTTTTATTTGCTGTAAAAGGACCGTTCGACGTACTACTTACTTACTTATTAGTTTCAAAACTCTTTTGCTCTCGATTTGCAAATTTGCAATTGTTTATTTTCCTTACCACGCCAAGTTCTTTAAGATCACAGATTGGCAAACAAGTATGTGGCCCTCTTCCCTCTGTTTTGATATCTTCCCATGATTTATCTCCATATATCTTATCCCAACACGTTTTCCGTGTCGTGTTCATTTTCTCAGATATTGTTATCTCAGTACCAAAACAAGTTTCACGCTTCCCATGTCCTGGATCCCCCTAAAAGAGAAAAAATGGTTAAATAATTAAAATATTATTTGGTGGATCTACTTTTAGAGAAATTAAAAAAATATTATTACAAAAGATATTTAAAAATTATACTTACATTACAGACGTGGACTAGGACCATAACAAAAACGAAAAGCAGTAATTGCATCTTAAAAATTATTTATTTTTGGTTTAGATGTTTGAGAGGCTTACAATTTTGCATGAGTAGTATTCATTGACTTCTCAGTTTTATTTATAGTCCAGAGTCCAGAATGATACGCAACTTCTGAACTACAAAAATAATTAAATGATTCGCACAATTTGTGTGAGTAATCAGTCCTGTATTAAAGTTTTGTGATATTTTTGTATTTTAGAAGTGTAAATGTATTTTAACTTGTAAATTTGCAATGCAATTGGTGATAAAGGGATACATGATCATGACAATGAAATTACACTGACATCGTTAGTGCACTGCATTGGTATCTGAAATGGTGATTTGACGGACATGATTATGTAGGAACGACGATGATGAAGTATTTCATAATTTCCTGTTACCGCATTTGTTAGCTGTTATCTTTCCTTAAATAAATATTAAAAGTCATTTCCTACCGTCAAACATTTATTTCCAATGGAATTTAATTGGAGTAATTTTTTAATCTTTGAATTTTACGAAATTACCTAATGTTTAAACTAAATGACGTTAAAATGGTTTTGGCAAGTGTATTAGCGTCAATTAAATGGAAAACTGTTATGTAATTGTATCCAATTGATACGTATTAAATGTTTTGATTTATATTAAAATCCGACATCCCACAGTTCGTATTCATTTCACATCATTTACTCTCACAAGCCAAGTTAGCCAAGCATGTGGATCGTTCAGATCCAAGAGGACTGCATAGAACAGTAGTCTCACCACCTCGTCGTGTATTAATTATTAATCTGACTGAGGAATATTTATCATAATATTATTGTAGTCGACATTCCTAACAACAAATGGACACTTACCGAGTTACCTGCATATGACTAGACGTGTATTCCACCATTTACATTACACAAAAATTCGTGTAAATATTTAGACTAACAAACCAGCAAAAGCAAACACTGCTGTTCGAACTCCTATAGGTTCCAGAAGCAGAATTTTTAATATAACATTGCACTTCTTGCCGGGCTGCCGTATTTATGTCGCCAAATTAAATTAAATATGCTGCAAAATGCTATACAGGAATGAATTAAGCACATAACTGGCTAATTCCAAGAATTAAAACAAAGCCAACAGTAGAATATCCTTTCTTTCCCCTTGTCTTCAGCATGTACCGTACGTCAGTAATTTTGTGAAACAAAAAAGAAACAAAGTATGATAGTAAAGCGTTTTAGTAACTACGAACTACATTGAATCTCAATTTATCATTGAATGAATGTTTTTAAAGTTTAAATCGAAATCTCACATCGGTAAGCAATGCTGCTTGCTGTCTTACTACCATCAGGGGAAATATCTGGATCATTGCTACTGGTACGTATTGTTTTACAAATACATACGCGACACAAGGTATTTAGAGGAAGGCTGTTAGAACCAATAAGATTTAAAGAAGCAAGTCCTGTACTAACAATTAATTTAGTTTAGTCGACGAAGAAGTTGACGATATAAACTGTAAATAAGGGTATTACAGTCAAGTAGGGTTATCTATCTTTACGGGTAGCAGTGCAGTAATAGCGGGTATTTTAACTCTAACCAGGGCCGGGTTTGAGTAGAACCATCGCAGTACATTACCACGTCAAAATCTGAAATAAAAGCTTTAAGTAGAGGACGCAAAAAGCTGAAAACATTTTCTGCATATGCCCGGATTTTTCCTAAAATTGATTCTTTCGACTCGACTCTAAGGCTGATATCTGAGGGATGCATTTTGGGCCTTCGGGAGGCTACACCGAATTAGAACCGACCCTGAGTCTGACTTAGCTATAGACATAATTTGGTTCTTTGTTTTCCAACTTTCCACCAGGATTATATGAATATTTCATGTCCAAAACAAATAAAAAACATGTTTATCCTGTTGGACAACATGTAATTGCGTGTCACCGCTGTCTATTGGTTTAATAGTGCTTAATCGTGTATACTGGAAACTCAATACCTGTTTTAAAGCTATCATTGTTTTTCTTTTATGTAAGCGTTATAATGACCGACAGTATAATGACCGACAGTAAGACGGAGAAGCACTAATATATTCACACAACATTATGTCGTAGGCATGGAGCACAACCAGTTCCACAGAACCACGCCATTTTATAGATATTAAGTAGTATAAATTAATTGTTGTTAGTATGGTGACCGTGGGGGAAGAGCGGTGTTTTTTGCGAGCATTTAATGTTAATACTGATTTCATTTCGTGTAAATGGAGGCCTAAATTGTCATTGTGAATACAGCTGAGTTATAATTACCATTTCTTCTATAATTTTCACACATACAAAAAATATGTAGCTACAAAATGTAATGTAGATTTGATAAAATTAAAATAAGTAGTAGAGTGGACTGCAGGGACAGTCAATATTCGATGGTCTGCCAAATATTTAATTGCAACAAAATTTTATTTTCCCAACGCTTTTTAAAAAATGCGGTGCACAAAAATTATAATGTTAATTTTCTTAAGGTAACTATACATACCTAAACTATTTTCATAATGTATATTACGCTTTTCCTGTATAGGTATTATTGTTAGAAAAATGCAAATATTAAATTAAATTAAACTTTAAAAGTGACCATTTGAGGGACATGACTTCCAATCACAAAAATATTCATCTTTTCATTACGTGAAATCTAGTAAAAATTCGTACAAGTTTTTATTAATAAAATGAAATTTTGCACAATCTTAAAATTTTAAAATTCACAAATGTTAGAATAGTTTTATACATTTTTTTTTGTCTCGGAATGCAAAATAACCTTCATGACTTTAATATCTTCCTTTTTATATTCAAAAGTGATCCCCTAACACTTTGCAACATATAGTACCAGGTATGACATACAGTCATACCAACACTATGACATAGTCCAATTGA